>AWOL01S0057337.1:28422-82993 GCA_000715115.1 Nicotiana otophora
AGGATCACAAGTTCCAGCAATATTCTACAAAGTCCATACCTATTTCAAGTGTACCCACGCCTAAACCTAAATCTCAACTAGTTAGTATTACCTATATGAATAAGAATACAAAATAATAATAAATTAACTATTCATGGAAGTTTGACAAGAGTGAGTTGCTCTAGTGGTGAGCACCCTCCACTTCCAACAAAGAGGTTGTGAGTTCGAGTCACCCCAAGAGCAAGGTGGAGAGTTCTTGGAGGGAGGAAGCCGAGGGTCTATCGGAAACAGCCTCTCTACCCCAGGGTAGGGGTAAGGTCTGCGTACAAACTACCATCCCCAGACCCTACTAGTGGGATTATACTGGGTTGTTGTTGTTGTTGTATCTATTCATGGAAGTTATCTATATTATATTAAAAGCACGAAGGCCCTTAGCGAAATATCGTTCGATTTTTAACCCTTTAAATTTTAATTTCATATTAGATAAAATAGTCATTTAATTATTTTCCTAATATTTAAGGCTTTAAAATTAAATAATTTTCTTATTAAATTTTTCCTTATTTGAACTACATAGGGATTCCTAATTTTTAGGTTTTAAAATCCATTAAGTTTTTAAGAACTTATATAACTTCTTGCCTTATTTGAACTATGTAATATAATTATAATTCCTTCCATGTTATTTTTCCTAATATTTAGGACCTTGCAAATTTGAAAACTATCACTTGACGTGGCATTGAATTTTACAATAATTTGATTCTTAAAGAATGTGTATTTTTAATGCCCTTGTATTACCTTTCAAGATAAATTTTGAAAACTATGCGTGCAACTATAAGAAAATGCCATTTCTTTTTAAAATTTAAAAAGTCTAATAAGGGTTTTTTTAAGTCCTCGAATTATGAAAACGAGTAAAAGTAAATTACATGTTGCTCCATCAAAGATAGACAGGTGACTTTTAGTTCATAAGCATGTTACTTTTTCACCTTTTTCCTTATTTTTTGATTTTCATTTAATATATATTGACAAGAGTGATATCTCCTACTAATTATGGATGAAGTTTTCGGGTTAATTTCTATTATAACAAGTAAAGTCTATTTTTATTAACTTATTAAGAAACAAACTATTAAATTTTATGACACGCAAAATTTAAATAGTTAATGTTACTCAAACCATTACTAGGATATGATTATATAGAATACTGAATTCATGATATTTATAATTTCTCAGAATTATAAAATACTCATATGCTTACTGTCATGTTTTATTAGAATATCAAAATCACGTTAAAATTCTCTCAACACTATGCATTTTTCTTAATCTTTTCAATTACTTCTTTTAAATACTTTTGATTATAAATGTTTAATTACTTTATAAATTCATAAACAAATGTTCAAATTAAGATGAAAATTCAGAAGTTTGACTTTCACATTGGAAAATCTATTGAAAATTAGATGAGATACTATTTCTACTTTGACTTAATTACTCTAAAACACACACAAAAAAGTCAAGTAACGATCAGTTTACTTTTTGAAAATAGACTTTTCATTGGATAATGAATTAATATTAAAAATTGAATCAATTAAAAATAATTGTTTCTTTAATGTTGAGAACAAGAATACTTTATCATTGAAATGACTAATTAGCAAAAGAATTTAATTCAATATTTGTTCCTTTAATGTATTTCCAGGACATGTTGGAGACAATATAGGGAATATGCACAAAGAAACATTTGTCTATAAAGAACTATTAAGTGAAGTAATATTACAAATAAAATCTGATTAACTTAATTTATTATTCATATGTGAAAGCTAATATCAAATCGCCTTGAATTTAACTAATATAAGTCACTAAAACTGGCCCATAAGTACTTGTCACATGTAAGTTATATTTTGTATCTTTTATTGTCATAATTTAACTTGTGAAATTAAAATAATAAAATTATAAAATTGAACGAAGTATTAAGTTGAATAAATTGATTGAGTATTTTTACAAGGTGAGTTTCTTCCTTTATTGAGTAATTAGCTAAATAAGATCAATAGCTAAGTTTGTCTTGTAATATTTTCACTTGGTGATTAATAAAAATTTAACTATAAAAAAAATCTAAATAAGATCAACAATCATCATTTTCAAAAACTTATACCTTCTTTTTTAACTTTTAGTTTATAATTCAAATGAATGTCAATATAAAATATGCATAATTCTTTTAAAATTTTATACTCATTGAGACGGAATACAAGCGTAACGCGCGTATCCTAAAACTAGTACTATATTAAAAGCATAAAGGCCCTTAATGAAATGTCGTTCGCCATTTTTACCCTTCAAAATATAGAGTTCACATTAGACAAAATAGTAATTTTAGTATTTCATTAATATTTAGGAATAATTATTTAATTAATTCTCCTACAATTTAGGAATAGTTATTTAATTATTCTCTTATTATTATCGGTCTAGGAATGTTGATAAATTTTTGCCTATTCGTTCTACTCCCTACGTTGGAGTAGTTAATACTTTTAAGGTTTTCGAGACCTTTTCTGTAGTTAAAAAAATTCTGCCTAGCCTAAATTTTCGCCTCTACGTTCAACTCCCTATGTTGGAGTACTAAATGTGCTTATTTTGTAGTTAATACCTTTTAGGTTTAGGAGACCTTTTTTTGTAGTTAAAATTTTTTTGCCTAGCCTAAAGTTTCGCCTCCTGTTCAACTTCTTATGTTGGAGTATTAAATGACCTTATTTGTAGTTAATACCTTTTAGGTTTATGAGACTTTTTTGTATTTAAAATTTTTTGCCTAAATCTCACCCCCAACTTCTTTTTCTTTTAGGTTAGGAGTCTTTATTATTTGGTAAAATTTACAGTACCCGTGTTACGCGTGTACCTAATCTCAATATATAAATATACTTATTGAAAGTTATATTTGAGTATAAAATAAAAGGTTTAATTTTTTGAAATTGATGAATGTTGATCCTATATATAGCTAACTCAATAAAGGAAGAAATTG
Source organism: Nicotiana otophora (assembly GCA_000715115.1). Lineage (NCBI taxonomy): Eukaryota > Viridiplantae > Streptophyta > Magnoliopsida > Solanales > Solanaceae > Nicotiana > Nicotiana otophora. Next base: position 31,394 of record AWOL01S0057337.1, read on the forward strand.
TACCCTATAAAATTCCCTAATCATCATTCAATAAGTTCAATTAAACTTAGTTCCAGTTCTATATGTTCAACTTTTCAGTTTTAGCAAGAATGCATAGCTTTTGAAGATCTAAGAGCTTTTCAAAAAGAAATTGAAAAGCTATTTTCAAGTTCATTTTAATAGACAGAAGACAATCTTCTTTCTTTCTTGCGAGCAACGTACATATTGTTATATTTCTTTAATCAATAAAAATATATATGAACTATTATAAAAGCACAATGCCTCATAGTGAAATATTAGTAAACCTTTTTAGCCTTTAAAAATAAATTTCAAATAGAATAAAATTAAACATTTAATTATTTTTCCTAATATTTATAACTTTGAAATCAATTAAAATATTATGATTAAAGTATTAACTTAATTCTCCATTTTTATTGATTACTACATATCGAATCATAATATACATGGTTATTAAGACAAAAGCAATCATAAGATATTCTAATTTCAAATTACTAATAGATTCTTTTTTATACGTTAATTTAGTTTGTTACTTAAATAAATATTATTAGACAAGATCATGAATAAATGAATATTATTTATTATATGTGTGTCAATTTCATGATCAATATTTATTATTTTCAAGAACTCAAATTTTTACTTAATATTTAGTTGTGACTAAAACCATGCTTTGAATGTTATTTATATATATATATATTTTTAAAATTATTCTCATCAATATAGGGTACACGCGTACCCTGAAACTAGTTCCCTAAGATATAGTGAGCAAGTAGCTATGAAATATTCATAAAGCAATGCGTTATAGGTCAGAATAATATTTACCCTCTGTGCATAGGCATTGATCAAGGCATTATACATGGTTGAGGATGGTTTCAACCCTGCAGACTTCATCACCTCCAAGCACTCAATGGCATCATTGAACCTTCCTGACTGTCCGTAGATATTAATCAGTGTGGTATATGTAACAACATTGGGCAGTAAGCCCTGACTCCGCATCTTACTCAACAAGCCCTTCACTTCCTCCCATTTCTCCAACTCACCAAAAGAATTAATCATTATATTGTATGTGGTGGTGCACGGCAAGCATCCACTTTCCTGCATTGCCTCAAACAGCTCCTCCGACTTATTGTGATGGCCATGCTTACTATGGCAATCTATTAGCGTGTTCCATGTAACAGTATCAGGTTCAATTCCATCCAATTTCATCCTTTCAAATGTAGACATTGCATGATCCAAACAATTGTACTTCCCAAAAGTATCAATCATTATGTTATAAAACTGCCTATCAGGATTCACCCCACTATTCTTCATTTCTTTAAGCACCTGAAATGATCTCTGCCACTCTCCTCTATCACGATAACTTGCTAAAATCCTACTAAACACAAACGAATTCGGCTGTACATTATTCACTTCCATTTCTTTCAACACAATTCTCGCGCTTTCCCACCTACCAGCATTCCCATAAGCATCAATAAGCAAGCTATACGTATGTTCATCCGGTGCCACCCCATTTCTCTCCATCTCCGACACAATATACTCCGCATCCTTCAAGGATCCAGTTTTCACATACCCTTTCAGAAGTGCATTATACGCCCTTGTCCTTGGCTTTAACCCGCCTTCTTTCAACTCCTCAAATACAGCCTCAGCCTCCTCAGTCCTACCTGAATTACCCAACTCAGATATCAAGGTAACAACAGTAGCAGTTTTTGGGCTCAGCCCATTACCTTGAACAACACTCATGAAAACTAAAGCTCTATCAACATCACCAGCTTTCGCAAAGCCCACAATCATATCATTCAACAATTGGCCATCAAGTTCAATCATATCAGCTTCAATTTCATCATAAAACTTCTCTAACATAGTCAAATCAATAGAATTACTACGAATAAGTGATTGAATAATCAAACTGTAATTAACATAATCAGATTGATACCCGTCTCTGCGCATTCTACACATCAAATTAAGTGCTTTTTCGAGGTCACCGTTTCGTGCACAAGCACCAATAAGTGCATTGTACGTTAACGGCGTTAAAGTTTGCCGCTGTGAAAGCAAAAAAGCCTCGTACAACTTCTCCGAGCGTCCCAGCGCGTGAATGAGAATTGAGTAAAGCAGTTCGTAAGAGAAACAAGCGTTGTGCTTTTGAAGCCACGTAACGAGTGCGTATGCCGTAGAAATTGAGGATGACGTGGAAGCAAGGTTTTTCAGAAGAGAGTGCCAGACTGGGGCCGGGACGGCTCGGTATGACTCGGCGAGTTTTAACTCGGCCGGGTCGAGTTGAGTGGGTGAAGAAGTGTCTGAATTGGGCTCAGTGGGTGTGTAAGTGGATAGAAATTGAAGCAGAGGAGTGAAATCGTAACGGCGATTCGGGTACGAAACGACATCGTACTCTTCCTCTTCCTCTTCCACTTCGAGGTTATCGATATTGAATTGCTTGGAAATAGAGAGATGGGATGTTGAGGCGGCGAAAAGCGGTGGTCGGAGAACTTGACGGCGGTGAGAGGTTTGTAAACGGAAGTGAATGAACGGAAAACGTAGTTGCAACGGAGGAGAAAGTAACAGAGTATTCATTCTCCTTCTTCTTCTCCGGCAAGTGAAGGTTGAGGGGAGAGACAGAGCCACCATATTTTTTCAGCTCGAATAGCTCAGCACAGATATTTTATACTTTAGCAAATAGTAGCATATAAAGTCCTTTAACTGTTTGAAATGCTAATATAGTACAGTTGCTTAACAAAACTATTTAACAATTAAGTCCCTCAAGTTCCTACATTCCTTAGTTGCATACTCTTTATTGTAAATTAGTAGCAGATTAGTCACTAAAAAATAAAAATAAACAAATAAAGATGAAATTTAGTAATTAACGATGCTTAGGTAAAACAACGTCCCAGAGTCTCTAATGGAAAAACAAAAGGTCACTAGTTCAGATCATAATGTCAACACAGAGTTTCCTAATTTCATGTTTTTAATAACTTTTTTTGAATTACTAATTAACAAAATAATACTAATATTTTATCTTGTGAGACAAGCTTAATAATTTCCTAATGATTAATTTAGATTTAAATAAGTACTTAATTAAAACTATCCTTCACTAAACAATCAGATTTTCAAATAATAGAATTTCCAAGTTTTAATGAATCATATTTAAGTGGATTCTTAAAAACACCTTTTGAATTGCTTAGAAGTCAAACGGTATGATTTTAGTCAAATTTACTTTGAGCATAACTATTAATCTAATTGCAACACTAGTTGTAGCATTTTTTAAAACTTATAAGTTACCCTTTATCGATTAACCCAACAGATTGTAGCATTATTATCCGAAGATATAATTTATACTTACAACATAAAATCTCTGTATTTCTCTCTATATATATACTCTTGACATTTAATTTGTTTGAATATTTTTGGAGTACAAAGGTCAAATTAATTAATTTTTATAAATTCGAACATAAATTCTTTAAAATAAATTTACCTATTTAAAAACTAAATAACTAGAAACGGTGCCCTCAAGGCTTGCTCTCTCTCTCGTAGCTTAACATGCGCCTACCATGGGGGGGCGGGGAGGGGAGAGTGTGCATCCCAACCCAGAAGGCTCTCATGGCAAAAGAAGCATCCTCCTCGCAAACTCAACGAGGGCAACATGATGACAGTAAGAAAGCAGTGGGAATTGCACAAGCGAATTCAAAATCCAATGAAACAGTACGGACGAATAAGGAATCAGAGAAGGCACAACAAATTGAAGCATCAAGGCGCTGGAATGAAGTAGTATAAGCTCCGCCTAGTCAAATGCAAACTGAATCAGGAAGTAGCGGTAAGAAATCATGGGCAGATCAGGTCGAAGAGGGAAACACAGAAGAAGAACAAGAGTTCAATTTGAGATGAATTTGATATAGCAAAAATATCAAATGTAGGACAAATTAGAATATGTTCCACAAATCAGTCGGAGAGAATTCAATTGTTGAAATTGAACTGGAGGATATCAGTACAGAAATTGCTTATTGGAAAGATATTGTGGTATGCTATGTTCTAGGGGCACACCCTCATTTTGCTGTAATTCAGGAATTTGTTCAACGATTTTGGGGAAAACATAGAATTGATAGGATTGCTATACTAAAGAATTGAGTAATAGTGGTGAGATTCGAAACAGTAGTAGGAAACACAAGAGGTTATTCAAGGCGATATCTACCACTTTGATAACAAACCTCTTATTGTTAAGGAGTGGTCACTACATATAGAATTCACAAGAGAAGAACCACTAATTGTTTCAATCTGGATCAAGTTTCCAGGATTAGACTTTAAATACTAGCGTCCAAAAGGCTTGAGCAAAATTGGGAGTCTAGTTAGGAAGCCTCTAAGGGTAGACCACAACACTAGAAAAAAAATGATTTGAAGTTTGCGAGGTTACTGGTGGAAGTGAAGATGGGAGTACAATTGCTTGATGTGGTAATTTTCAGGAATGAAAAGGGGAAATTGATAGAGCAGAAGGTGAGTTATGATTGGAAGCCAACTTTGTGTAAGTACAACTCCAAATATGGGCATACTAATGATGAATACAAATTGAAGAAGAAACAACCAAATGCCCCACAAGAGCAACAAACTAAACCTATTGAACCTAAACAAGTAGGTAAGGGGAAGGTGAATGAAAGGCCTCAGGCAACAGGCCTAAAGTAAGATGACCGGGGTAAGAAACTTGACATAACACAGACAACAAAATTGACAAGCTAGCCTGATAAATATGAACAAGGGAGGGGATCAGGATGGCAAACTCCTCTAAGGATTGGTAAAACTCAACCAAAGCAGGCACAACATGTTACTAGTTCAAACTCCTTTCAGGTACTACATGTCGGCGATGGATAGTTTGCTCAACTGGAATGTGAGGGAGCTTAACGCCCCTAATAAGCAAAGGGAAGTAAAGTTCCTTTGAAGTGAAGAAAGAGTATGCTTAATAGGCTTACTAGAAACTAAAGTAAAAAAGTAATAGATTAGAACAAATTGCTATCAGGCTATTTGTGGGATGGGACTTTGTCTCAAATTTTGAATGCCAGTACAATGGTAGAATATGGATCACCTGGAGACATGATTATTTTAAGGCTATCACATGTGGGGTTCACTACATTCCTCTTAAATTGTCATTTGACTTGACTTATGTTTATGCCTTCAACACAAGAGAAGAAACAAAGGATTTATGGGATAATCTCATTAATCACATTAGGAGGTGTGCCAAACCTTGGATGGTTCTGGATGATTTCAACTCAGTTTTGAAAGCTGATGATAGAATAGGGGGGAATCCAGTAACATGAGCAGAAGTAGTAGATTTTCACAGCAATGTGATAGAATATGGCATGCTTGAAGTACCAGCTCAAGGTAACAATTACACATGGAATGGTGAACATAGGACTTTCTCAAAAATAGATTGGATTTTTATCAGTGGAGTATGGTTGGATGAGATGCCTTCATGTAGAACTGTGTTTCTCCTAGAGGGTATCAGTGATCATTGTCCTGCTAAAATCCCTCTATCCACTTGAAGAAATAAAGCCAAAAGATCCTTCCAGTTTAGTAATGCGTGGACTCATCATCCACTCTTTGCTACTACAGTTAGTGAAGGATGGAACACTGCCTTTGAGGGATGCAAAATGTACAAGGTGGTAAAGAAATTGAAAGTGTTGAAGAATAAGCTGAAAGGCCTAAATAGTTTGTCTTCTCATGACTTAGTCTTAGAAGTCACTGAAGATAGAAAGGCATTTACGCAAGTTCAGCAACAACTGCATATGTATCCAACCAATGTAAATCTTAAACAACAGGAATCACAAGCTTATCAAAAATTTAGGCAATCATCATATTTGGCAGAATTGTATCTCCCGCAAAGAAGTAAAGCTAGTTAGATCAGACTGGGAGATGATAATATAAAGTATTTTTATTCTGTTATAAAGCAAAGGAAGTTGAAACAAGCCATAACACAACTCAAAGTAATATGGGAGATTGGCAAACAGAATCTGACAAAATAGCAAGACTCATTGTGGAGTATTATGAAGAACTAATTGGAAGGACAATAGATTACAACAACAACAACAACCCAGTATAATCCCACTAGTGGGGTCTGGGGAGGGTAGTGTGTACGCAGACCTTACCCCTACCCTGGAGTAGAGAGGCTGTTTCCAATAGACCCTCGGCATCCTTCCCTCCAAGAACTTCCCACCTTGCTCTTGGGGTGACTCGAACTCACAACCTCTTGGTTGGAAGTGNCTTACTAGAAACTAAAGTAAAAAAGTAATAGATTAGAACAAATTGCTATCAGGCTATTTGTGGGATGGGACTTTGTCTCAAATTTTGAATGCCAGTACAATGGTAGAATATGGATCACCTGGAGACATGATTATTTTAAGGCTATCACATGTGGGGTTCACTACATTCCTCTTAAATTGTCATTTGACTTGACTTATGTTTATGCCTTCAACACAAGAGAAGAAACAAAGGATTTATGGGATAATCTCATTAATCACATTAGGAGGTGTGCCAAACCTTGGATGGTTCTGGATGATTTCAACTCAGTTTTGAAAGCTGATGATAGAATAGGGGGGAATCCAGTAACATGAGCAGAAGTAGTAGATTTTCACAGCAATGTGATAGAATATGGCATGCTTGAAGTACCAGCTCAAGGTAACAATTACACATGGAATGGTGAACATAGGACTTTCTCAAAAATAGATTGGATTTTTATCAGTGGAGTATGGTTGGATGAGATGCCTTCATGTAGAACTGTGTTTCTCCTAGAGGGTATCAGTGATCATTGTCCTGCTAAAATCCCTCTATCCACTTGAAGAAATAAAGCCAAAAGATCCTTCCAGTTTAGTAATGCGTGGACTCATCATCCACTCTTTGCTACTACAGTTAGTGAAGGATGGAACACTGCCTTTGAGGGATGCAAAATGTACAAGGTGGTAAAGAAATTGAAAGTGTTGAAGAATAAGCTGAAAGGCCTAAATAGTTTGTCTTCTCATGACTTAGTCTTAGAAGTCACTGAAGATAGAAAGGCATTTACGCAAGTTCAGCAACAACTGCATATGTATCCAACCAATGTAAATCTTAAACAACAGGAATCACAAGCTTATCAAAAATTTAGGCAATCATCATATTTGGCAGAATTGTATCTCCCGCAAAGAAGTAAAGCTAGTTAGATCAGACTGGGAGATGATAATATAAAGTATTTTTATTCTGTTATAAAGCAAAGGAAGTTGAAACAAGCCATAACACAACTCAAAGTAATATGGGAGATTGGCAAACAGAATCTGACAAAATAGCAAGACTCATTGTGGAGTATTATGAAGAACTAATTGGAAGGACAATAGATTACAACAACAACAACAACCCAGTATAATCCCACTAGTGGGGTCTGGGGAGGGTAGTGTGTACGCAGACCTTACCCCTACCCTGGAGTAGAGAGGCTGTTTCCAATAGACCCTCGGCATCCTTCCCTCCAAGAACTTCCCACCTTGCTCTTGGGGTGACTCGAACTCACAACCTCTTGGTTGGAAGGACAATAGATTCAAGACTGCAATCCTCTGAATATTTCTTGAAGGATGATCCTACACTGTCAACTGAGCAATAACTTGCACTGTTGAAACCTTTTGAAGTTAAAAATGTGAAAGATGCAATATTTCAGATAGACAATAGTAAAAGTCCAAGCCCTGATGGATTTGGAAGTGGATTCTACAAAGTTGTTTGGCAAACAGTGGGTCAAGAGGTCACTAAAACTGTGTTAAAGTTCTTTCAAAATGCAAAGTTGCTAAGACAAATTAACCCACATAACATAGCACTCATTCCAAAAGTGGAGGTACCGAAATATGCTAGCCAATTTAGAAATATCTCATCTTATAATATCATATACAAATGCATCTCTAAACTGATTTGTAGTAGATTGAGAAGTGTTGTGAGCTTCTTTGTGGCAGAAAATGAGTCAACTTTTGTGCAAAATAAATTCATGTTGCACAATATATTGATATGTCATGACTTTCTTAGACACTACAACAGGAAGACCTCACCAAGGTGTCTCATGAAGATTGATTTAAGGAAAACTTATGACATGGTGAGCTGGGACTTCCTTGAAGAAGTTTTAGCAGGGTTTGGGTTTCCTGATAAATTCATTAAGTGGATTATTATTTGTGTATCAACAACCAAATTTTCAATCAAAGAGAATGGAGAAGGGCATGGCTATTTTGCAAGGAAGAGAGGACTTAGACAAGGTGATCCTGTCTCACCTCTGTTGTTTGTTCTAGTGATGAAATATTTGTCCAGAATATTAAAGACTGTCAATATGTTGCCTAATTTAAAGTTTCATCTCATATGCAAGACATTGAAGTTAACTCATCTCATTTTTGCAGATGATCTTATGATCTTCTACAAAAGTGATGTGAAATCAGTTAATCGAGTCATGGAGACCTTGGACCATTTTACTAAAGTCACAAGTTTAATATCTAATATGGACAAGTCAAGCATTTTCTTAGCTGGAGTGGATGACAATACTGAGGATCACCTACTGGCAAGGACTGGATTCACATTGGGTACCTTCCCAATCAGGTATCTAGGATTGCCTCTCTCACCCAAGAAATGGAACAAGTTAGACTGCCATATGTTAGTGGAGAAAATCACTAGAAGAATTACTGTCACCTATTCAAAGCATCTGTCTTATGCTGGCAGACTATAGGTGATCAATGCAGTCCTTTTCTCTATTCACAGTTTCTGGGGGCAGTGTTCATCTTGCCTCAAAGTGTTCTAAATGAGGTTGATAAAATATATATGGACTATTTGTGGGGAGGATCTGAGGAGAAAAAGAAGGTGTCTTTGGTTTCCTAGGAAATAGTTTGCTATCCTAAGAAGCTAGGTGGACTGAATATAAAGAGCTCTTGGAACTGGAACGTAGCTTTAGTTAGGAAGTTGATATGGCAACTAGTTAACTACAAAGAATCTCTATGGGTCAAATGGGTTCATGGGATCTATATGAAGGCTAATAGTAACATTTGGACACATAGACCACCCATAGATTGTAGCTGGTACTGGAAGAAACTTAATTCCATTAAGGTTCAAATGCAGGGATGGTATCAACAAGATAAATATAAGCTTACATTAAATGGTCAATACTCCATCACTAGAAGTTACCTTGTAATTGTAGGACATCATCCAAAGCTAGAGACAACTGACCTAACTTGGACTGCATTAGCTCAATGAAAGCAGAGATTCATCCAGTAGATGGAAACACAAGGGAGGCTCCTTACTAAGGAGAGGCTATTGAAGTTACATATATTAGTGGGCGATGAAAGCTGTTATATATGCGATACTCAAAGGAAACAAATGATCACTTATTAATTTGAAGAATGTGAATGGTTTAAAACACTAAGACATATCTTCCAATGGACAGGGATCACTATACAGGTAGCTGATAAGTGGGGATTATGAATACTTATTTGCTTCTTTTTGCTTTTGTTTTAGTCTAAAAGCATTGAATTGAGTTCCCAACACTAATGAAAAGTGCAAAATTACAGGAATATTGGAAGTTGGACTCCCGAAATGAAATCCGACTAAAAGAGGAGTAGTCCGAGCTCAAGGCAACAAAAGGGTACAGAAGCATACAAAGTGCAGTCCGCAGAAGAAATTACGGTCCGCAGAATTCCATCTTCAGCCGCAAACAACGAAGGAAATCCCAACAGACTTTCTAGCAATCTGCAGAACGCACAGGAATTGTGCGTCCGCAAAAGAAGAGCTTAAGATCAGCTTCAGAAGGTGTGCAAATTTTCAAGTTCCAAGTCCCTCATAATTGCGGACCGCACAAGAATTGTGCAGCCTCAAGAGAAGTGCTTTGAGGCTGTAGACATAAAAGTGTGGACCGTAGAAGACTAGGTTACGGTTGCAGTTCTAAATCTGCGGACTGCAGAAATGTTGTCTCGCGGCCGCAGTTCAGACCGAAGAATCCCAGCTCCTTCCAGATGAAGAATTCTGCGGACCGCACATAGAATTGTGCAGTCGCAGAACCTCTCGAAGGGCATTTTTATCCGAAATTTCCAGCCTTGTATAAATAGACGAGTTTCATAAAATTAAGTCAACTTTTGGCATCAGCAAGTCCTGTAGCCGTTTTTCATTGCCTCTTTTGGAAGTTTTCTATATTTTAGAGTATTTTACTATAGATTTTATCATTATAACTTTACAATATGAGTTTAATTAGTATTTCTTCTTCTATTTTTTCAATTTCAAGCATGAGTAGCTAGATTTTTACTAGGGTTGTGACCTAAGCCTAGTGTGTCAACCTTATGGGTATCTAATTTAGTACTTGTTTATGATTGAGTATTTATTATTTAGCCTTGTTTATGCTTTAATTTGTGGAATTAATAGTTGCAAATATTAGTTCATGCCTATTTCACTTAGTCTCTACTTGAGGAAGAAAGACTAAGTCTAGAAAAACTTGGCTAACACGAAATTGGGTCAATTGAGAGATTGATTAATCCAATTAAAGGGTTCAACCTAGAGATAGTAATAACCCGACTTGAGCTTTTATCAACCGTTTTGTGTGATACCTATTTGGACTTGAGAAAGCCAAATTGGACAAAAATATTCTCTAATCGAGAGGTATTGAGTGAGTATTTGAGAGTTGATAGCTATAATACACCACGATCAGCAAAATAAGCATTAAAGTTTTTATCCCATTAGGCGAACACCTAGGTGGTGGTCATAGCCCTAGGCTTTTTTCAAACTTGAAAAACAACAAAACAAATTATCCTAGTTTTATTTCTTTACTTTGCAATTTTTAGTTTTAAAATAGAAATAGCAACAAAACCATTTTGTGAAAGTGCAAATTAAGATTGTTCAAATTCACGTATTAGAATATATACTCCTAACTCCTATCTATATCCCTCTGGATTCGATCCCTACTCTTCGTTGGGTTACTATAATTGCAATCGACCATTTCATACCTTGTTTTGAGGTGTGCATTGTGCGCGATAGTCAATTTTTGGTGACGTTGCCGTGAAGTTACAAACGGTGTTAGCTATATATTTGGGTGTGATTTTGAAATATCTGTTTTTCCTTCCGTGTTACTAACATGTTAAGAAATTGAAGGTTCAACCATGGCAAACAATGAGCTCGGAAATATTGCTTTGGGGGATGTGGACATTGACGATGATCAAGTGGATGAGGTTCCTCTTGAACCTCAAACCAATAGAAGAGGCCGAGTGCCTTATGACAATGTGCCCATTCCACCCCCACCTCCATAACGAGCGGCTCTACACCGGGTGTTGCCCAATGAAGGATATGCAAGCACAATAGTCACGTCCCGTATTAGGGCGAAAAACTTTCAAATAACCAATGTGATGCTCACTTTCTAGAGCAACGAGGCTTCTTCACCGGTGCTCCAAGTCAAAATACATATAAACATTTGAAGGGGTTTGTGGACACGTGTTGGGGGATTAAACAAACAGATGTCTCCGAGGATACGTTAAGGCTAAGGATTTTTCCCTTCTCTTTACGGGGAAAAGCTGTAGATTGGTTGGAACGTTTGCCGAACCATTCCATTCACACTTGGGATGAATTGGCAAAAAAGTTTATTTCTAAGTACTTCTCTCTGGGGCACATGGCTACACTTAGAGATGAAATTTTATCATTAAAGCAAGATCCCAATGAACCACTACACGAGATATGGGAGCGATATAGAACAATGGTTAAAGAATGTCCCAACAACGATATGCCGGAGAACATGATTCAACAAACTTTATATCATGGGATCAACACAACCAACCAATGTGTAGTGAATCAACTTGTCGGTGGGAACTTCATGACTACACCTTATGCGGAGGCGTGTGAGATCTTAGATAAAATGGAGGACACATCATCGGCATGGCAATCTCAGGCTAATGTTCCACAAGGTGATCCCAATATGATTCACCTCCACAAAGAGTTGCATGACCATAGGCAAGCCATAGCCGAATTGACTACCACCATGAATCAAATAGCAAAGGCTAAACTTCAACAAGTGCAAAATCCTAGGCAAGTCAATGCCATGGAGGGAGTGAACATGATGGTGAACAAACGGAAAACTAAGGGTCCATAAGTGCAACAACGAGTGGACAATTTTGTGCAAGAAGATAGTGGGTTTGATCAAGATGATTCTTACAATGACCAAGAAGAGGAGGTGTAATATGTGAACAACTTTCAAGGGCAACGAAACAATTTCCAAGGCCCAAATCAACAATAATGGCGACCTCAAAACAATCAAGGCAATTGGAATTCTAACAACTAAGGTAATTGAAGTGGTGGAAACAATCAAGAGAATTGGCATAACAACAACAATCAAGAAAATTGGAATGACAATAATCAAGGTAATTGGGGTGGTAACAATCAAGGTGGATAGAACAATAATCAAGGAAACCGGGGGTCGGGTTTTCAAAGCCCCCAATGTATCAACAACTGAGCAACCCGCCTCCTTATCCTTCCCATGGTCCTAGTTCTTCTAAAAATGAAAGGAGCGTATTGAGAACATGTTCAAGCAAATGATGGAGAATAATGCCGATTCTGATGCTCAACTTGCCTCACACAACACATCGATCCACAACTTAGAAGTGCAAATGAGGCAAATCTCTCAAGCTATAAATTCTCGTCCTAATGGGGCACTACCAAGTGATACGGTGGTAAACCCAAAGGGTGGAAACAACACGGGGCATGCCATGACCTTTACGACAAGAAGTGGAAGAGGTGGGAATGCACTCACCTCAAGTCAAAGTCAACTTGTGAATTATTAGCAAGTAGAACAAGAAGAAAACATACCGAACAATGTGGTGCAAACACATTATGAAGTACGGATTAATATTGATAATAATGTGGAAGAGACTCAGGAGGAAGTGAACCCGTATAGGGATCACATTATTGGCATACCAGAACCGGTAGAGCAAAAGGCTATGGCACCATTACTTAAGCCTCCTCCTCCCTATCCTCAAAGGATTTCTAAGCAACATGGCGAGAATAAATTCAAAAAGTTCATTGACATGATGAAGAGTGTCTCGATCAATGTGTCATTAGTTGAAGCTTTGGATCAAATGCCCAGCTATGCAAAGTTTATGAAGGATTTGGTGACAAAGAAGAGGTAGATGAATTTTGAAATTATCAAAGTCACTCATCAAGTGAATGCAATTGTGCATTCAATGGCTCCTAAATTGGAAGATCCCGGCGCTTTCACAATCCTTTGTACCAGGAAGTGCCGAGTTTGCTAAAGTTCTTTGTGATCTTGGGGCAAGTATCAATTTGATGCCCCCTATTCGATTTTCAAGACTTTAGAAATTGGGAAATCAAGACCCACATCTATGAGATTATAAATGACCGATCGTACCATGAAGAGATCATTGGGAGTGATTGAAGATAAATTGGTTCGTGTTGATAAATTCATTCTTCCGGCGGATTTTGTCATTCTTGATTGTGAAGTGGACTATAAGGTGTCGATTATTCTTGAAAGACATTTTCTTGCTACGGGGAAGGCTATTGTTGATGTGGAAGCCGGAGAACTCACTTTTCGGGTGGGTGATGAAAAGGTGATATTCCACGTGTGCAAATCTATACGGCAACCTAATAGCAATGAAGTGTGTTCTTTTGCGGACTTGGTGACCGATGTGATTGTTGATGATACAAGTGACACGATCAATGTGGGTGATATGTTGGAGGCCATCTTGCTCAACTTTGATGATTACGAGATGGATGGCTTCATAGAATGTGTGATTGTTTTGCAAAAAATGAGGTCGTACAACTATGTACCCCGAAAACTCTCCTTGGATCTTGAGAATAGGAAAACTCCTTCTATAATGCCTTCAATTGAAGAGCCTCCGACCTTGGAGTTGAAGCCATTTCCTCCACATCTTTGGTATGAATTTCTTGACCCTTGTTATACTTTACTGATTATTCTTTCCTCGTGTTTGACTAACGTGCAGGTTGACTCCACACTGGCGGTGCTGCATAAGAGGATGAAGGCTATTGGATGGACATTGGTGGATATTCGAGGAATAAGCCCCTCCTTTTGCATGCACAAGATCAACTTGGAGGAAGATTCCAAACTATCTATTGAACATTAAAGGAGACTCAATGAGGCTATGCAAAAAGTGGTCAAAAGGGAGATTATCAAGTGGTTGGATGCCGGGATTGTCTACCCCATTTTCGATAGTTCGTGGACTTCTCCAGGAATTCTCCATTGCAATGTGTCCCAAAGAAGGCGGCATGACGGTGGTCACCAATGATAAAAATGAGTTGATTTCCACAAGAACTGTGACCGAGTGGAGATTGTGTATGGACTATCACAAGCTCAACAAAGTCACAATGAAGGATCATTTTCCACTTCCCTTCCTTGACCAAATGATTGATAGGTTGGCCAGCCGTGCTTTCTATTGCTTTCTGGATGGATATTCGGGCTACAACCAAATCGTTATTGCTCCGAAAGATCAAGAGAAAATAACTTTTACATGTCTCTATGGTACTTTCGCATTCAAGCGGATGCCATTCGGTTTATGTAATGCACCAGCGACTTCTCAAAGGTGTATGATGGCTATCTTCACGGACATGGTGGAGGAACTACCTTGACGTTTTCATGGATGACTTCTCGGTGGTTGGGGATTCCTTTGATGATTTCTTGGCAAATTTGGATAAAGTATTGGCAAGATGTGAAGAAACGAATTTGGTACTAAATTGGGAGAAGTGTCATTTCATGGTCGAGGAAGGAATTGTCCTTGGCCACAAGATCTCTAAGAATGACATTGAGGTCGACAAGACAAAGATTGAGGTAATTTCTAAACTTCCACCTCCAACTTCGGTGAAAGGCGTGCAGAGTTTCTTAGGCCACGCGAGGTTTTACCGACATTTCATCAAGGATTTATCTAAAGTGGTGAACCCGTTGTGCAAGATTTTAGAGAAAGATGCTAAGTTTCACTTCAATGATGATTGCATGAGAGCCTTTGAGTTGTTAAAGTTCAAGTTGACAACCACTCCCATTATCGTCGCTCCTAATTGGAGTATTCCTTTTGAGCTCATATGCGATGCTAGTGACGCAGCGGTTGGAGCAGTTTTGGGGCAACACATCAACAAGATTTTTCATCCGGTCTACTATGATAGTAAAACTATGAATGGTGCCCAAGTCAATTACACCGTTACGGAGAAAGAGCTCCTTCTCATTATATTCGCAATTGAGAAGTTCCGCCCGTACTTGATGGGTGCGAAAGTTATGTCCACACGGATCATACGGCACTTCGCTATCTTATGAGCAAGAAAGATTCCAAAGCTCAATTGATGGGATGGGTGCTTTTGTTGCAAGAGTTTGATATTGACATCCAAGATCGAAGAGGGAGTGAAAATCAAGTGGCAGACCACTTTTTTCGTTTGGAGGAGGAGGGGAAGCCGCATGATGGCCTTGAAATCAATGACTCCTTCCCCGATGAGCAACTCTTGGCTATTTCAATGAAGGAGGTGTCATGGTTCGCGGATCTAGCAAATTTCCTTGTGTGTGGAATTATCCCGGATGAGTTCTCTTCAAACCAAAGGAAGAAGCTCAAACGGGATTGTCAAGATTATTATTGGGATGAGCCATACCTTTTACGGATTTTTACGGATAGGGTAATTAAAAAATATGTACTGGAAGAAGAGCAAAGTGATATTCTTGGGGCTTGTCATTCTTCGCCATATGGTGGTGACCATGGTGGAGCAAAAACGACGGCTAAAGTGCTAAGTTGCGATTTCTATTGGACCACTCTTTACAAAGATGTAAATGATGTAGTGAAAAGATGTGATGAATGTCAAAAGGCCGGTGGAATCTCGAAGAAGAATGAAATGCCTCTCACTACTATTTTAGAGATTGATATCTTTGATGTGTAGGGTATTGACTTCACGGGTCCTTTTGTGAGTTCTTGTGTAAACACCCACATCTTGGTGGCAGTTGATTATGTGTCTAAATGGGTTGAGGCCATTGCTCTACCCAACAATGAAGCGAGAAGGGTGGTGGCGTTCTTGAAGAAGAATATTTTCACAAGGTTTAGTACTTCGCGGGCTATCATAAGCGATGGGGGGTTGCATTTTTGCAATAAGACTTTTGGCACTTTATTTAGAAAGTATGGTGTTACTCATAAAATTACGACTCACTATCATCACATGCTAGCGGTCAAGTGAAAGTATCCAACCGGTAGATAAATAGTATCTTGTCCAAAACAGTGAATGTTAACCTGAAGGATTGGTCCAAGAAGTTTGATGATGTATTATGGGCTTATCAGACGACTTACAAAACACCTATCAGAATGTCTCCATACTGGTTGGTGTTCGGAAAAGCTTGTCATCTCCTGGTGAAACTTGAGCACAAAGCCATGTGGGCTCTAAAGAAGTTGAATCTTGATTGGGATGTAGCCGCTAATTTGAGGGTTTCACATTTGAATGAATTGGATGGATTTCGGTACCATGCTTATGCAAGTTCATCCTTGTACAAAGAAAAGATGAAATATCTGCATGACAAATACATTTGGAACAAAGAGTTCAAAATGAATGATCTTGTTATATTGTTCAACTCACGGTTGAGGATGTTTCCCGAAAAGCTAAAGTCTAAATGGAGTGGTCCCTTTGAAATTGTGGGTGTGACGCCTTTTGGTGCATTGGATTTGAAGAACAAAAACAATGAGGTATTCCAAGTCAATGGTCACCGGGTGAAGTACTATTTGGGAAAAGTTGGTGATGGCCATGTTGTGGTAGTGATTCATTTCAAATGATGGTAATTTGCGTCGTGCCGCGACGTTAAATCAGGCGCTTCTTGGGAGGCAACCCATGTTTCTTTTTCTTTTCTTTTCTTCTTTTATAATTAGGTGTTATTTTTTGTGCTAACTGGATTTGAAGTATGTTGCACGAATGAGTGTACTTTACAGAAATTGTGCCCAAACAATTTGTTAAGTGTGGAAGGAATTGCGGACCGTAATTGTATTGTGCGGACCGCACAATTATGGTTGCTACAGAAAAAGGTGCTCTGCGGCCGCACAATTACATTGCAGACTGCACAAATTGAAGGTGGAAAATGACAACTCTCTGAAGTTGGTCTGTCAGAAAAATGGCAAATCTGCGGCCGCAAGACAAATTCTGCGGTCCGCAACAAAATCTACGGCTGCACACCAAATTCTGTGGACTGCAAAATGCAAGGGCAACCGGGCCCTCAGGTAACAGAGTGCGGACCGCAATTGGAATTTTGTGGCCGCACTCACGTCTCTTTCCCTTGGCAAAATACCGTTGAGTATAAATAGAGGGCTTAGGGCTATTGTTACCCCTTTCCATCTCTGAGCTTACAAATTGCACAAATTTGAAATTTCTTCTTGAATTATCTGTCCACACGCCTAGCAACTGTGATCACTCATTTCTTGCAGTCATTCACATCTGTTATGCTTCATAATCTTGTTAATTTCTTTTAATTTTTAGATTTTTAGTAACAATTTATACCATTTGTCTATTGAATCTATTTGAACAACCATGTAGGGTAAATATGTAGTGGGTAGATTGGAAAATGCTCTAAGGGGATTGGGTAAATAGATTTTCATGCTTAGATGTTGTTTCCATGTCAAAATTGTGCAAATATTTCAAGAAATAGGTGAAAATGACGGTCTGTTCGTAATTAGTTCAAATCTGCGGTTGCACAAGAAATTGTACGGTCCCCAGAAGCTCAGTCTAGGGTACTTTAGTAAGGCATGGTTCTGCGGCCGCAATAAAAAATGTGCGGACCGTATAAATAACATTGCGGCCGCAAAACACCCTATTTCATGTGATCAGAGAGTTGTCAAATTGCTGACTCTCATGTGCGGCCACAAGACAATTTGTGCGGACCGCAAAAAACTGGTTGCGGCCGCAAAACAGCCAATTTTCTGTCATCAGAGAGTTGGCATATTGGTGTTAGTTGAGTTGCGGCCGCAATGAAAATTCTACGGATCGCAACTCCCTACCCTGCAAGCATGTTTCTACTGTGTTTTTCACTGTATCTTTTGTTGTGTCCTTACATTGATTCTGTGTCTGAACTTGAGTTGCAACTAACAATCGCCTTTGCTTGGAACAGAATATTTCGATCTAGAGGCAGAGGCGACACTTCAAAAGAAAGGGGTGACCCCTCTCGGGGAGGAGGGAAGAGACCCTTACCTAGTGCCAAACAACTTGAAATCAGAAACAAAACAGCAGCCGGTAGAGGGAGAGGTGCAGAGCTCTCGGAGACCAGTTCTTATGTCCCATCTAGGGATGTATCAGAGGGAAACTCAGCCTCTGTACATGAGTAGCCGGCCATCCAATCAAGGCCGCTAGTGAGATATAAGCTCAGGGATGATCTATCATCATCACATAGCACCTCCGAGGGTTTGGAGAGTGCCAGTCACGCTTATGAGCCTTCCACTACACCTGTTCCCCAGGTACCAGAGATATCCATGCAGGACATCCCAGATGATGGCAGAGGGGGAGATGCTATATCTGCCAGCCTTGATAGGTCGAAGACGAAAGAAGTGTGGGAGGACCGGTGTGTCAGTTTGGCTGCCTTCACCAGTTTCCGTGAATGGTGGCCAGTGAGGTCGCTCACTATTGAGCGACAGTTTCAGTTGAAAGATCTTGAGAGGTATAACCCTGTAGTATTAAGATAGTTTCGAGAGCGCAAAGGGTGGATGTGAAGGAATACATTGCCCGAGAATTCTAAGCCAATGTGGCGCATATAAATAAAGGGACAAATGTGACTAAAGTGAGGAACCTCAAGGTGCGATTTGATCAGCACACATTGAACACTTACTTGGGTTTTGATGATGTCGAGCCCATATAGTACTTAGAGAAATGTGTACTTGGGGATGCAGCTTGGCCTTGGCTAGCTGAGATTTTAGCAGCTCTTGGGCCACCACCACCATGGATTACAACAGGGGTTTCTATTCACAGGAGTACGCTGAGCTTTGAGGCAAAGGGGTGGCAGACCTTTGTATGCAACTGACTAGACCTGAGCCAGAATGAGACATATCTTCCTATCCCGCGGGCAGTTCTAGTGGCTTTCATCATGGCCGAGTACCCATCAATGTGGGAGCCATGATGTCGGCCAATATCTCTATGGTCGTTCGGCAAACTGACACATCCTACCCGTATCCCAACACCATTATAGAGTATCTTACGGATGCGAGGGTAGAGCCGAGGACTTTTATACGAAGGTGCGGGGGAAGAAGCCCTTCTCATGGTACCCATTGATAGATGCACACAACCCTAATAAAAAGGGGCAGCCGTCTACCACCACAGACCAGTCTGATGAGCCATCAGTGGTAGCTGCAGAGGCAATTGACATTCCATCCACTTCAGTCAAGCCTTCATCTAGTGCCACAGCTATGCCTCCACCACCACCCTCAGTGCCTACATCAGTCCCTGTCATAGGTTCCACCTCGGCTTTGAAGCCGGTGCCGATGCCTACTGCTCCACTCTCTGCGCTGCGAGTCTCCCAGATGTTGGCGAGCCTCAACAACTGGATGCAGACAGCTACTGCAAAGCTGTCTGATTTATCCAGTACTATTGCAGCACAATCCTCTAAGCCGACACCTCAGATTCCCCCATCAGTGGAAGACACTTTGAAGAAGCTCTTGGACAACCAGAACACTATCATGGCTACATTGGTACAACATGGGTCACTGATCGAAGATCTGGGAAAATAAGTTAAGAAAATGAGAAAGTCCCAAGCCTCCAAGAAGTCAGTGGATAAGCTCTGGAGACAGGTTACCAAGCTTGCGGCAACCAGAGATATTCCATTTGATATGCTGATTTATCCACACCATCCAGGCCCAGATCCTACAGCACCTACAACACCAGCTGGCCAGTCTGAGGAGCCAGACTCTGCTGCTGACACTCCTGAGGCAGTGCGTCAGATGTTCACCAACCCAGTCGCTCCCAGAGTTGAGAATGATGAGATCCAGTTGGAGGAGACTGAGGGCGGTGACGCTGATATGGACACAGAGATGGCCAAGGAGCTATAGGGAGTTTTCTTCACTCTTACCCTTCCTTTGCTCTTATTTTGTTAAGCATTGGGGACAATGCTTATTTTTATTCGGGGGGGTGGTGGAGTTTATTTGATATGATTTGATGATTCTGAGACAACTGGTTTGTAATAACTTGATAGTATTTTCTTCTTTTTCCTTATTATGTATATATTCTCTCTTTTCTTCTCTCATTATGTATATATCTTCTCTCATTATGTATATTCGTCATGCTTTCGATAGTTTTTGTTTTGTAGCTTCTTTATGTTTATTTTCTTATTAGTTAGTGTTTAAATTAGTAGTTTCTTTTCGATTTAGTAGCTTCTTTTTATATTTTAGTAGATAAAAAGCCTTTGATTTTCTTAATGCCACGGTTCTTTCCAAAGGTAGTTTTTGTGTGAACCGACTCTTCCCAACGATGGATGACATGACAAACCTTCTTAAGGGTCTGAGTCCGTTTTTGGTGTTTAGATAATAATAGTAGTAGTAATGAATAAAAATACCTAATTAAGTCATGCTCGAAGAGTAAAACATGCTTTACTTGGTACCAACACACTTAACTACGTGCTTATGGTTAGAAACAAGGTTTTTGAAAGAAATAGCTCTAATTAGTGACTTTGTGACTCTTTTGTTGACTTAGGCAATCATACAGTGGTTTAATCGAACCATAGTGATTTTAAATCTTGAATGTGGTCGTTGTGGGCCTTTGACTCTATCCTCTCTAACAATCCAGTTGTGTGAGGGGTGAGATGTTTTGTTGCTAGTCCAAGTACCCGTGCGAATGGTCTAGAACTTATCCCGAATGTGTTTCAAGGCGAAATCTTAAGTTTTGCTTGGCTTGAGAAGTGATTGTAGGCTTTTCTTGACCCGCTTGAATTTTCCATTGCCTACCAATATTGTTATCCCTAATCAACCCATTTGAGCCTCGAGCTTTTCTTATTTGATAACCATGTTACAAGCCTTTACCCGTTTAGTCGTGACCCTCTCTTGGCACCCGAGCTTTCCTTAACACTCTCGTGAAACAATTAGCTAAAAACATAAGTTTGGGGGGAGAGATGAGGAACTTGAAAGAGGTATCAAGGCACAAAAAGAGAAAAGAAATTATGAGAAGGAAAGGCAATAAAAGAAAAGAACAAAAAGAAAAATGCAAAAACAAAAAATGAATAAGTGGAAGAGTTGAAGGGATTCAAAGAAAGGTAATGATCCAAAACATGGAGAAATCAAAGAGGGAGAAAATAAATGTCATGATCAAGAAAGAGTGATGTTAAGTCTCTCTACTTTCCCAAGAAAAAAAAAGTGCCTCAAAGAATTGGCAAAGCATGAGCCGAGAACAAAGTGCTTAAGGAAAGGTGTAACCACTCAACCATATTGTATCCAACCCTAACCCAAAAGCCTTCATTAGAAGTCCTACCTGATTTCAAGCCGAGTAAGCTTACATTAGTGGCGATATACATGAGGGGCAAGCCTATGGTACTTGAAGTCATACTTGCGACATTCTCTTGAGAGAGATGAGTGAACCTTTCATAAGCCTTTGGATTGAGTGCTAAAATTCTTAAGTGAGCTATGAAAACGGAGAGTAGAGGATGGGGAGTTTAGAATCCAAAATGACCTACATGAGAGAGCCAGCTTCCTTGATGAATAAAGTCAAAGAACTATATGTGCATAAATGTTCAACTTCTCGCCTTGTTTATAATACATAAGTAGTATGGGTAATTGTTGGTCCCAACTGATGTGTGAATGGCTCACCTTTGAATAGATGAAATAACCCTCAACTTGTGGAGGTGGGAACTATTTTGTTTGCTCGAGGACAAATAAAGACTTAAGTTTGGGGGAGTTGATAAGTTGGGATTTTGACTACTTATTAGTGCTTTTTTTCCTTTTGTTTGTCTAAAATCATTTAATTATGTTCCCATAACTAATGAAAAGTGTAAAATTGCTGAAATGTTGGAAGTTGGACCTCCGATATGAAATCCGACTCAAAAAGGAGTAGTCCGAGCTCAAGGCAATAAAAGGGTACAAAAGCATACAAAGTGCGGTCCGCAGAAGAAATTGGGGTCCGCAAAATTCCATTTTCGTCCGCAAACAACGAAGGAAATCCCAGCAGACTTTCTAGCAAACTACGAACCGCACAGGAATTGTGCGGCCGCAAAAGAAGAGCTTGAGATCAACTTCAGAGGGTGTGAAAAATTTCCAAGTTTCATGTCCCTCAGAATTGCGGACCGCACAAGAATTGTGCGGCAGTAGGAGAAGTGCCTTGCGGCCGCAGATATAAAAGTGCGGAACGCAGAAGACTAGGTTGCGGCCGTAGTTCTAAATCTCCAGACTGCAGAAA
Organism: Nicotiana otophora; assembly: GCA_000715115.1. Lineage (NCBI taxonomy): Eukaryota > Viridiplantae > Streptophyta > Magnoliopsida > Solanales > Solanaceae > Nicotiana > Nicotiana otophora. The sequence continues at coordinate 53,723 of AWOL01S0057337.1, forward strand.
TGTTGTCTCGCGGCCGCAGTTCAGACCGAAGAATCCCAGCTCCTTCCAGATGAAGAATTCTGCGGACCGCACATGGAATTGTGCAGTCGCAAAACCTCTCGAAGGGCACTTTTGTCCGAAATTTCCAGCATTGTATAAATAGACGAGTTTCATAAAACTATGTCAACTTTTGACATCAGCAAGTCCTGTAGCCATTTTTCTTTGCCTCTTTTGGAAGTTTTCTAAATTTTAGAGTATTTTAGTATAGATTTTATTATTGTAACTTTATAATATGAGTTTAATTAGTATTTCTTCTTCTATTTCTTCAATTTCAAGCATGAGTAGCTACAGTTTTACTAGGGTTGTGACCCAACCCTAGTATGTCAACCTTATGGGTATTTAATTTAGTGCTTGTTTATGATTGAGTGTTTATTATTTAGCCTTGTTTATGCTTTAATTTGTGGAATTAATGGTTGCAAATATTAGTTCATGCCTATTTGACTTAGTCTCTACTTGAGGAAGAAAGACTTAGTCTAGAAAAACTTGGCTAACAAGAAATTGGGTCAATCGAGAGATTGATTAACCCAATTAAAAGGTTCAACCTAGAGATAGTAATAACCCAACTTGAGCTTTTATCAACCATTTTGTGTGATACCCATTTGGAACTGAGAAAGCCAAATTGGACAAAAACACTCTCTAACCGAGATGTATTGAGTGGCTATTTGAGAGTTGATAGCTATAATACACCCCGATCAGCAAAACAAGCATTAATATTTTTATCCCATTAGGCTAACACCTAGGTGATGGTCATATCCCTAGGCTTTTTACAAACTTGAAAAATAATAAAAACAATTATCCTAGTTTTATTTCTTTACTTTGCAATCTTTAGTTTTAAAATAGAAATAGGAACAAAACCATTTTGTAGAAGTACAAATTAAGATAGTTCAAATTCACGCATTAGAATATATACTCCTAACTCCCATCTAACTCCTTGTGAATTCGATCCCGACTCTTTGTTGGGTTACTATAATTGCAATCGATCGTTTCATACCTTGTTTTAAGGTGTTCATTGTGCGCGATAGTCAATATCAACCAAATGCTGAGAATTATTAAAAGGAAACATTGGAAATACTTTAAAAAGGATCTGGTAGCTGCTATGTGTGGAGGATTACTGTCGCGACCCAAAATCCACTATAGGTCATGATGGCACTTAACGGCGTCGTTTGGCAAGCCAACATTGATTTATCAATTTATTTACTCATTTTATTACCTTCGAAATTATAATCTCCATTAATTAAATAGTATCATTTGGAATTTACAGGGTAAAATGATAATAACTTCGAGAACTAAAATAACAAACAGCCAGTAGGAACCCCCAAATTCCGATGTCATAAGTGCATGAGCATTTTCTAAGGAGTACAATAATAATAAAACATCCTTCCCGAATGTAATAAGACAAAATAAAATAATTAGTACAATGGAGACTGGGTGGACTGTGATGCGTAGCCTGGAATGCAACTCACATGGAGTCTCCTCAACTGGTGCGCCTATGCGCCAAGGTGATCATCAAATGAACCTGTCAGATCGTGCACATTTAGTGCAGAAGTGCAACATGAGTACTAAATCAACGCGTACCCAGTAAGTATCTAGCCTAACCCCGGAGAAGTAGTGACGAGGGGTCGACATCGACACTTACTAAAGGTTCAATAAGCAATATAATAAAACATAAGCAGGTATGAAGCATACGACAATGATGGGGTAAATATGCAAATTACATAATCTTCCAATTACTTCTTTTAAAGCATGAATTTCTAGATCTTGTATTCTACCTTAACAGCTCAGGAAATGTCAAGTGTCAATCTCAAATAATTAAGGAATACCATATAAAACGTCGGGCATTAGTGGAAGGTTTATCTCATGAATATTCGGCCTAATAGCGTTATAACGCACGATTTTCGCCGCGGTCGTTCGGCCCGATCCAAAATAATGTGTACACTGCCGAGAGTCGTGCGACACTAACCATAGATGCATCTATATACTGCCGAGGCATTCGGCCCGCTCCACAAAAAAGGAAAGAAGTTACTAAATTACAAGACACGTATTTACTATACAGTACATGAGCCCATAACGAATATAATCTTTACACTTCTCAAATAACTCGTCCACAACTCAAAGTGTTAAGGCTCGGACTATCATACATGTATTTATTTCTAAGTCAAATTCAGTCATAACTTTAATTAATTAAGCTAGTAGAACGAGTTCAAATAATTCAATTATTACATGATAAGGTCCTAAGTCCACCCGGACATAAATATGCTTTAGCTACGTACGGACTCTCGACACCTCGTGCGTACGTAACACCCACAACTAGTTGCACATAATAATAAATATCACCTAGGGGTAGTTTTCCCCTCACAAGGTTAGACAGGAGACTTGCCTCGCTCCGAAGTTTCATAACCGGCTTCAACGCCACTCAAACTCCTCAACCCGATACTCGTCTCTTCAAAACTAGCCAAAAATGTACAAATACATAAATATATACTCCATTACCCATAATTAATCAATTAATAACAATCCCCAACCCTGCTCGAAAAGTCGATAAAGTCAACCCTTGGGCCCACGTGCCCGGATTCTGAAAATTTTGAAGATAAACCTTACCAATAACACCACGAATGCAAATATATAAATTATTCCTAATTCCATGTCCAATTTCGTGGTCAAAATACAAAAATATCAAATTCTAGGTTTTCTACCAAAATCTCAAGTTTCTACTAATTTTCCATGTTTAAATCCATATACAAACCATGTATTTAACTTATAATAGGTGGGAATCACTTACCTTGTGTTGCTTGATGAAACTCTCACCCTTGAAACTCTCCAAATATCGCCCCAACCAAGTGAAAATGAAAGAAAATGGGCCAAATCCCGTATAAAACCAAATTCTCTGCCCAGCGACATTTCGTATCTGCGGAACTTTAACCGCTTCTGCGGCACAAAGTCCGCTTCTGCGGCCCCTACATCGCTTCTGCGCCTTCTCTTTTGCTATATTTCTTCCACAGGTGCGGTTCCTCTTCTGCAGAATTCGACCGCATCTGCGGTCCCAGCCTCCCCTAGCAAGGTCTGCACCTGCGCTCCAATGGTCGCATCCGTGATCCCGTAGGTGCGGGAATTTCTTCGCACTTACGACCTTAGCTAGTTCACTCCTAGCCGCTTCTGCAGTGCGATCCTCTCTTCTGCAGCCCAGCTTCCGCAAAAGCGATCGCACCAGCAACCAAAAAATCCCAGCATTCCCTTAGTCCACAAATCGATCCGTTAACCATCCAGAATACACCCGAGGTCCTCGGGACCTTAACCAATTATACCAACGCGTCCCAAAATACATTACGAACTTAGTCGAGGCATCAAATCATGCCAAATAGCATCAAAACTATGGATCGACGATCAAGACCCTTCATTCAACTTCCCAACCTTCAAACTTCGACGAACGCATCCGAACCATACAAAACATTACGGAATGACGCCAAACTTTGCATACAAGTCACAAATCACGATACGAACCTATTCCAAGGCTCGAAATTCCAAACGGACATCGATAACATAAAAATCCACTTCAAACCAAACTTATAAAATTTTAAAACTTTCAAAAATGCCAACTTTTCAAAATAAGCGCCGAAATGCTCTCGGGTGACCCGATACTTAACCCGAACATACGTCCAAGTCCGAAATCATCATATGAACCTATTGGAATCTTCAAATCTCTATTCTGAGGTCGTTTACTCAAACGTCAAAAATTAGCATGTTTCAAGGAGTATGACGCAATGTTTAATGGTGGCATTACTCTACAACCTATAATTTGTTGAATGGGTGTACAAGTCCAACTACAAGACAACTGGAGAAGTAGATGATTACAAAGTAAAGAAAAATTATATTGATGATATTTTGAAGGGATTTATCATGAGTAAAGACAAATCATATATGAGCAATATTCAAGATAAATTGAAATTGACTAAAGATGGCACTCGTGATTTTGTTGATGCTACATATTTTAGGGAATTAGTGGAGAATCTAAGGTACTTGACTTCTACAAGGCTTGATGTTACTCATGGCATGCTCAAGTTTGAAAATCCTGATTTAAGGAAGGCTGTTGGAAATTAAACCAAGGTTAATTAGTATTCCTACATTGTCTAGGATTTGGTATTTACTAGTTTATTTAATTTATGTCTAATTAGGATTCACAATCAAAATTATGTATGAATAGGTTTTTTAGATTCTAGTCAGATTTGATTTGTAGTATTAGGGGTGCTACTATATATTTTCTATTGTAGAGAGGTAGCTACAATGTAGAGAGATTCAGGAGTTTATGAGTTGTGAAAAAGCCTCCTACCACGTTCTCTCCCTTGTTTAATAAATTTTTTCTGTATAGTCTTTATTGAATTTTTCGCTTGTGTCTAAATTATTCTTGGGGTATTTCAATCCTTCATGAACCTATTATTATTTTGGGAAGGAATTAAATAAGATTTTTTTTAATTATAGTTTTATAAATAGTTTTTAAATATTTTTAATTGTTAATAATTATAATTTATAGTTATATAGTTTTTTTAACAATGTAAATATTATCATTAACACCCAAAGTTTTACAAATTAAGAGCACCTAACTCTTCTAACAGAGCTTAGGCCTAAAACAAACATATAAAGCTAATTGCAACACGAAATTGTTTGTATCTTCAATATCTATAATCATGTGTTGTTCTGGTTCAAGATCCCAAGTTATTTCTGCCTCAATTTTGGATAGATTGTTAGAAACTTTCTTTTGATGAACTATCTTGCTTCTTTCATTACTTGGTTCATCTTAAATACCATCAAATAATTTTTTTGGCGAAACACCAACCTCTTTTGGACGAACGTCCCTTGCAACCAAATCTTCCTTTTTAACAGCTGGAGAAACTTTTGGCAGATCAATTTGAATTTTATTTGACTTCTCTTTGCATTCAATATAATCTTTATCACAATAAAAATCACATGTACATTCTCTTCTTTTCTCCTCTGTTTCTCAATTTTGTCCTTCTTGATTTATTTTCGTCATCTTTGATGTGTCTTCTTTTTCTTTTGGTTGATCATCTTTTTTTTGTGATGCCTACTCCAATGTCTCATCTTTCTGTTGATTCAATGATCTCTCGTATGTCACCAATTCACCTTCTAAATTATCAAATTCGAGAGTGCTAAGATTTTTGGCAGCCTCAAGAATAACTTTCTTGTTGCTAAACTTTAAAATTCGAGACTGCAATATTTTTTTAACAATTTTAACTTCTTCCAATACTTTTCCATTTATCCTTAGACCATTGACTATTTCTTCGATTCTTGTAAAAAAAAATTTGATAGACTCTGTTGGTCTCATACGAGCCAACTCGAATTGACTCCTAAACTCTTGCAGTTTTTCCTTCTTTATGTCAGCAACTTTTCGATATGACTTTACCAAGATTGTCCAAGCCTTCTTTGATGACTTTGCATGCAAATATTTTTTAGATACATGCAATTCGATCTTAATGGCGAGATAGTAGCGTGCCTTATAATCTAAGTGTTTTTTCTTCTCCAATTTCTAAGCTATATCACCCGTCAACATTGTACCTTCCGGGGGTTTCTCAAATCCTTCATCAATGATGGACCATAATCCAAAAGCGCTAAAAATATTCTTCATTTGTTGATACCAATTCCCTACAACATTATGCATATATAGCTACGAAGTATATCATAGCTAAATACAAAAACTTTCGTAGCTAAACACTTTAGCTACAATACTTTTTTCCGTAGCATGCGTAGCAAAATGTAGCGTAACTAAAAGTTAGCTACAATCTTTAACATTTCATGGCTAAGGATTAATATATATAGCTACAAGAAATTTTATGATGTGGCTATATTGATAAAACCCTTACCACAAAAATTTTATATTTGTATCTAATGAGTTTATTCTTTTGCTACAAAAAAATAACTTTATATCTATCTTTTATACTAGTCACAAAGGGTTATATTGAGGCAAAAGATGCAATGTGTTTTTCCACAAAACAATTTAATATGTAGTTGTGCTCACATATTAGCCACGGAATGTAGTATTTATGTTTAGCTATGAATTCAAAATTTTGTAGCTATAAATCATCACCAATATTCATGATTAATTTTTTATATATATTTTATTTTCTAACTAGATTTTCTGTTACATTTTAATTAGTGATGAAAAATTAATTTATTAGTGACAATAAATGTTTCCATTGCAAATGCGTTGCTATTTTTTTTACCTCACTAGATTTTTTTAATTTTTTTAAATATTCCATATCCATGCATAGTTTGTTTTATTAAAACTAGAAACACAATAAGTTATGGATATCAATTACTTCATACAAACTAATATGAATAATTTCAAAAGTTAATTCCAAAATATACAATTATATATCTAAAGTTGATGCATCCTCAATATACAACTATTCTACAATAGACACAATAAAATCTGTAGAATAAAAACTAGCTAATGGGAGGCTAGACAATAAGTTTCACATCAAAAAACATTCTAAGTAATTGATCATGTGATTGAAAATATCGCCATTCGATCCCTGATCTTCTTGCGTTCAAGAATTAAAATGCACTTTGTAAATTCAAAAGAAACAACAATTAGCACAAAAATGATTAGCAAACCCAAGGAAAATTATAATACAAAGATCAAGTTTAATTTGTAAAACTGCTACTTATAGAATTTCAAGAAGAAAAAGATTATGGCTTGATATTCGTTTACAAGAATTTTTAACAAATAACAAAAGGGAAAAACTCAAAGCAACAACACAAGAAAACGAATTAAACTTGATCTTTGTATTATAATTTTTCTTAAATCAATAATTTTTTTTTAAACTTACTTAAATTGAATATAATTAGTGGTCAACGTAGATACATACAAATACAAGCATATAGCTTTTAAAATATGCTATATTTATATATTAAAATTTAATTAAATATTATTGCATATTTATTTGATTATATTTGAAACTCACAAGTAATTATTGAATTATAATATACTAGTTATTTTTGTTTTACACTCTTATATCGATGATATTAAATTCTTTACCTTTCAAATAAAATTAATAATATCAAATTTATGTAATAAAATATAAAATACTAGTCACAAGAGAGACATGATCCCCTTCCGAATCATATTAAATTCTCAGTTCTTGGATTTGATGTATAATTTGATTTATGATCATCAATAAGTTCTTAAAATAGTAAAAGACCATATCATTATAAAGTAATTTATTGTCTAGATTAAATATGTATAATTTACTATACAATATAAGTGGTACAAGCTTATAGTCGTTTAAATTCTACTATATAATTAGTTATTCACACATTAATTAGATATAATTTCATTATTTTTAATTATATTTGAAGCTTACAAGAAATGCTTTAATTGTTTTTAATTGTGATACACTAGTTAGTTTTGTTATACACTCTTATAGCGACCATATTAAATTTTTAACATTTTTGAAATAAAAATTAATAGTATTAAAATTATGTAAGTATTATAAAATATAAAATAATAGTCATAAGAGAGGTCTTCCCTTTCGAATCATATTAAAATCTCAATTTTTAGATTGAGTGCATAATTTAAATTATGATAATTAATAAGTTATTGAGATAGTAATGGACCATATTGTTACACCCTGTGCGTCCCAAGGTGACGTAATGAATATGAGACTTGTTAATCATGATTTAAATTATTTTAAAGTCATAATATGGCTATATATGATGTTTGGATAGAAAATATGAAGTTTAGGAAAATCGTATTAAAGTTGCGGAAACACCGACTAAGGATTTGCCCTGTAACATAGTTTTTTGAGAAATATATTTCGTGTGTTATATGAGGTCTTTTTGGGACATATTATATACCAAATTGAAGGTCTTGGAATGTAGTTTCCAACGCACTTAAGATTTCATTCATACGACATTCGGATAAAAAGATACAAGCGTCGGAAACTGGGCGAATCAGAGGGTGCCACGCTAGCACCTTTTGACTTTTCAAAAGTTGATATATATTTTGTTAACTCGTCTCTCTCTCTTCATTTCTACATAGCATCTGACCAGAGGACACCATATAAATGGTGCTTGATCTCTCTAATAGTGCTTCAAACAAGACTATCATCTCGGAAATGAAATCAAGAAGCGATAACATTAAAACGATCCCTACGACGCAAGTATCGCTATATCGCCTATCTTTTTCTTTGTAGTTTGAGTTTTGAAATGTATTTAATAGTTAATAAAAATTTCTATTTTCTGTATTTAAGCATTAAAATATCAAGAAAAGTTGACAAATTCGTTTCCTAATAGTTAGACCTCAAGGGACGGTGATCGGAAGCCGTGAGTTCGAGTTATTTGACTTATAGTGGACTGTTTTGTGGGCTATTTCGTGTTGCCTTTGGGATGTATATTTTTCTACTGTTTAATGGAGTTTTGAAGGACAAATCGTGTGGAGAAACACCACATAATGACGGAATGGTGAGCTGGTCGTTTGTCGTTATATGTTTTTAAGTTGTTTGATACTATTTTGGTTATCATTTTATGTATGAAGTGATTAGGGTGTGTGGGCTGTTTTGTGGTATATTGTGATGGAGATAAGGTTGGAAAATTATGCTTATATTTTGTTATTTTTGTGTTCTTGTTGTTGTTGTTGGTATATGGTATTGGAGGAGGGCCTAGTTACAGGGGAGATGCTGTCCAAATTTACGTAAACGAGCTACTAGTTTAAGTTGAGGACTTAGCCTTTACTCAGCATTGATTTTGAATCTCCTTATGATGTGGTAGATTGAATTGAGTTGTTTGAAGAATTTATTGGAGGGTATTAAGGACTCAACGGAGTTAAGTATGTTAAGGCTATCCCTTCTTTTCTTTTGGCATGATCCAAATGATACAAATGAAACGAGCAAAATACGCAACTTTCATAAATGACTCTATTCATAGAAATACTAGGGGTGTCTATATTATTGATTCCCCATGTGAATTATTATTATATCCTCTGTTCATGGGTCTCAGAAAATACGTAATTGATAAAGTTTGTCCGAAAAGCATACTGATTTTATGATATTCGAGAAATCTTATTAACGTATTTCTTATGCATTTTATGCATTTATATATGTACATTGACCCATGACCAGAAGGCATTATATACGTGTATATTATATGTATATGGGATATGGGAAAAGGTTATGGCGTTATATATGCACCACCACCTGATCAGCTGGTATACATTGATGATTTTGCCCACTGTGACCGATATGATATGATGGGATGCCCTCAGAGGCTTGATGATGTTATAAACGCATATACCTATGCATGGTATGATATTTATACGCATATTCATGACATTATAAATTTTCATGATTCACAGAGCTATTCAGAATTTCAGGTTGAGTTCTTTACTCCATGTTTCTTTCATGTCTTTTATATACTACTGTCATGCCTTACATACTCGGTACTTTATTTATATTGACGTCCCTTTTGCCTGGGGACGCTGTGTTTCATACCCGCAGGTCCCGATAGACAGGTTTAGAGTTCTCCTAGTAGGCTATCAGCTCAGCAGAAAGTGTTTGTGCACTCCACTTGCTCAGGAGTTGCCTATTTAATCAGTATGATTTGAATATGTATTGTTTGGTATGGCGGGGCTCTGTCCCAACCTTTATGATATTTATATACTCTTAGAGGCTTGTAGATAGATTTCATGTATACGGATACTGGTATGGCCTTATAGGCCAATACGTCATATGTATAAGTCAGTATATCAAGTTGGGTCACCCTATATTTAGTATTTCCTCATGTTTTATTCTACTTATCTCGCGACAGCCTCTCCAGATCAATTACCTATGGTAATATGATTCGAAAGATACACTATGTTGGTATTCAGTTGAGTAAGGTACCGGGTGCCTATCGCAGCCCATCGGTTTGGGTCGTGACAAAAGTGGTATCAGAGCAGTTCTGTCCTAGAGAGTCTACAAGCTGTGTCTAGTAGAGTCTTGTTTATGGGTGTTTTGTGCACCACACTTATAAGCAGGAGGATACATGGAATTTAGGGCTGTCACTCTTTCTTATTACTCTAGATCATGTGGTAGAACTCAGTTGTAAGAAATTCAAACTCCTAACGTTTTATTCGTTATACAACGACATCTACATCCAGAAAGACAGTTGGTAAGAGATTGAATGTGGATGTGGAAGAGTTGAGTCAGAGGAACTTGCGTCATGCTTATGATGAGTAAATGTAAGGCCTTCAGTATATATGTGTGTACTACGACGTGTGAGCCTCTTGATAAGGAGCCCTAAAGCATGAATATCTATCTACCCCTATGGTAAAAAGCAACGAGAGAATCAGAAGGTAGATACAAGTTTCAATAAGTAAAAGAGGCTAGGTGAAAAAGGATACGAGATATGCAGTTAGTGAAGATTATCTGTATTTACAATTCAAGCAGAGAAATATAAGCATTCTGAGATACTTTCAACAATAACAAAGATATATTCACTTGACAACACCCATTTCAGTTATGCCCTGTAACGACCCAACCAATTATTTTGACTTTTAGAACCCTGTTTCCCTAAATAAAACTCCTCAAATGTGTTTTTAATGATTTATGACTTGCGGGGATAGTTGGCTCGGGATTTGAATGTGTTTGGGTTGAAATCGGAACACTTGGTTCTTTAAGTTAACCTTAAAAGGCCAAGTTTGACTTCGGTCAACATTTTGAGAAAACGACCTCGGAATTAGGATTTGACGGTTCCAATAAGTTCGTATGATAATTTCGGACTTGGGCGTACGTTCGAAACGGGTTTTGGATAACCCGAGAGCATTTTGGCGATTAATAGTGAAAATCAACTATTTGAAGGTTTAAAATTCTTTAAATTTGGTTTGGAGTAGGATTTTGAGTAATTGAAGTCTGTTTGGAATTCCGGAGTTTAGGAATAGTTCCATATAGTAATTTAAGACTTGCACATAAATTTTCATGTCATTCCGAGTAGTTTAAGTATATGTCAGCGCATTGGAAGTAAATTAAAGAACTTGAAAATTTTAAATTTGAATCAATTTGGTTTGAGGCATGATTCTTAGATTTGATGTTGTTTTACACATTTCGTGAGTTCGAGCGAGTCTGTTTTATGATTTCAAACCCGTTGGTATGTTCGGGCGTGGCCCCGGAGGCCCCGAGTGTTAACCGGACGAGGCTCGTATCAATTTTGGAATTTTAAAAAAGACCTGAAACCTTCTACTTCTGGTACGTTCACACCTGTGCTTGGACAGCCGTAGGTGCGACTCTCGCAGATGCGAGGTTTATGCGCAGAAGCGAAAAAGAGAAGGGGAGATCTGCCATCGCAGGTGCAGAATCTCGGGCGCACCTGCGAACGCACAGGTGCGAGCATTTTTCGCAGATGTGAGGCTTGGCAGGTGAGGGAAAACTCACACCTGCGAGGCTTTTCCGCAGGTGCGGAAGCCGGAGGTGCGGTACCTCTTCCGCGGGTGCGAAAATCACTGTTGGGCAGAATGGTTAAAAATCGGGGCTCAAACATTTTTAGCCCATTTTCCCTCCATTTTCGGGCAATTTCAGAGCTTTTGAGAGGGGGATTTCAACTAACAACTTAGAGGTAAGTTAATTCTACACACCTTGAGTTAAATACATAGATTATAGGTAGATTATAACTAGTAAATCTTAGAAATCAAAGATTTAGATGAAAAATTTAGATTTTTATAAAAATGAGATTTTAACCACGAAAATAGTTATGGAATTGGGTAGAAATTATATATTCATGTTCTTGAGATTATGGGTAACGTTTTCGTCCGTAAATTTCCAAAATCCAAGCACGTGGGCCCGAGGAGAATTTTAGAAATTTTACCATTTTGTATAAGGTAATTTATTTAATAGATAAATTTCAAATCATTTAGCATATATTAATTATTTGTATAATATTTGGATAGTTTCGGATTTTTCGGCGTCGAATCGAGAATTCAACGCGACGTGGTAATCGGAAAGTGGACTTTGAGACGAGGTAAGTCTCTTGTGTAATCTTGTGAGGGGAAAATTATCCCATAGGAATTAAATTGAATTACTGTTACTAATTGCAGGGGCTACGTACGCACGAGGTGACGAGAGTCCGTGCGTAGCTACTATTAATGCTAAAGTTCGGGTAGTTTAGGACTCAAATCACGAATTACTTGTGTAAATTGTATTCCTTGATTAATTAATATTAATTGATATATATGAATATATTATGAATTGTTAGATAAAGATATTAAACGATGGAAATCTCATATGCTTAATTTTCTGTTTAAATCAATTAATTGTTAAAATAAATTGTTCTACTCCCGAATTTATCTCATAATAAATATACTCTCCTTTCAGAGGTACATAAGAAAATGTTCTCCTTTCTTGTGGAGCAGACCGAACGCCTCGGCAGGATAGATGAATCTAAGGATCGCGCCGCACGTCCCTCGGCAGTATACACGACACTCTGGATCGGGCCGTATGTCCTCGACAGAAATCGTGCTTAATAATAATAATTACACGATACTTTAATAATTTATTTCAGCTTGCAAAGCTAATTGATAAATTGAAAAATCCTTCGAATTTAATGAATTATTATTCTTGCTTGTTAAGGAATTAATTGTTATTCCTGTAAATGAGATTTAATTGATGAATTAAAAATTTATTGAAATTGAATTGCAACTTGTAAAACTATTTGATAAATTGGAAGTTTTATTGAAATTTCATGATTTAAATAAATAAATTGGAAAATTGTTGCATTGAAGGATTTTTATTATTTCTGCTAATTGAATAAAATTATTGTTAACTCTGTGAACTATGCTGATTTGAATAATTACAATTTATTCTAATTATTATTTTTGACCCATAGTGAGTGTCAAAGTCGGCTATCTCGTCTCTACCACTTCGAGATTAGGCTTGATACTTACTGGGTACACGTTGTTTTCGTACTCATACTGCACTTGCTGCACATTTTATTGTGCAGGTACATATATGTATAGCGGTCTTGTGGGCGCAGGGGTGTGGTTAATAATTGTGGGGACATAGGTGAGCTGCATTCTGTATTACGATTCGCAACTAACAGAATCTCCTTCAGAGTTATTATATTTTCCTGTCTAATTTGTATTCTGGACAGATGTTGTATTGTATTGTTAATTCCCTAGTAAATGCTCATGCACTTGTGACACCGGATTTTGGGAATGGTTGTGAATTGTTTAAAAATTTAGTTGCTGAAAATATTTATCATTTATTCTATGAGTTTTATCTTTACAATTTCATTGAAAATATTTTTATTTCAAAAATACTAAAATAGGTAATTAAGTTAATTGATTATGATTGGCTTGCCTGACAATGGTGTCCGATGCCATCACGGCCTTTAATTGGATTTTGGGTCGTGACAACATGGTATCAGAGCACTAGGTTCACTTAAGTCTCACGAGTCATGAGCAAGTCTAGTAGAGTCTCGCGGATCGGTATGGAGACGTCTGTTCTTATCTTTGAGAGGGTACATGGCTGTTAGGAATACTTCCCTTCTTGATTCCTCATTGTGCGATTCGATTCCTTTGAGGCTTATGCCTACATTTCCTTCATATTCAATCTTATGCGACGTGAAGCACTTGTTATACATTGAGGATCGAGGAAAATTTTAATGGTACTACAGATGTAGTGCAGGATGCTTCTCCCTATGTAATTAATTGGGCTATTGTCGTTGCCTTACGAAAGGACGCTCTATCGTTTCAAGTTAAGTATCAATACTAACTAAGGTTTTGAAATTTGGCATTGATTATTACGACGATTAATGCGTTGTTATCGCACAATGTTTATGTAATGGTAGAATGCATGTCTATGTGTCAGGACAGTAAATGACTTGAAAGAAGGTTTTCTTAGTACATGATTCAGAGGTTCCATATTTTAATTCCAGCGGAGAAAAGTCAAGCGGACTATGAATGTTCAGGTTTGGGGTTGATAGAGTAACGAAGCTTGATATTTTCGAGTGTGGTAGAGTTCTCAATTTTGATGTGGTGTCATCGCCTTGTAAAATGCATTAAGGTTCGCCAGTGTTATGGTTTTGTTTTTTCAACTCGCCTTCATGACAGGGTGTTAGGAATTGGCATAGGGGAAGCAGTCATTAGAGATCGCGGTATGCAGTGATTCAGGATCGAAGCAGCGTTTCTAGTATTGATATCTCGAGAAGGATGATCGTCAGAAAGGTTTAAGGCTGGTAACGAGCTATTGGTTCAAGTGCTACAGAGACGGATTTTGAGTTAAGGCAATAACTGGGCAGCGAAGGACGAGGACGGACATGTGGAAGGTGCCTTGCGGTGGTTAGGTTCTGAAAAAGCCAAGTGTAAGAAAACATAAGTAGAGTAGTTTCTTAAAGGAGATGGTTGACCAAAGTGGGAGAGTGGCAAGGTAGCACATGGGTTACGTGGTAGGATGATTACATGCCTTGAGGAACATTTGGAGTGATTTGGGATGTAAAATGGACAGTGACTAGGTCTACGAACTTAAGTTGTGATATTAGCTGCTATATTGAGGAAGATTGGATACAACAGAAGGGAGCTGCTTGATATGAAGAATGATACAACATGCCTTTGGATTGTAATATATTGTCGCACCTTTAGTTGACGTCAATGAGGAGTGAACAGACTGGTGCAGCTGGTGAATGAGCTCGGACTCAGGATGATCTACCGATTTCGTAGTAATTGCACCCAGTGCAGCGATGTTGGAATATGTCAGCATGTAATTTTCACAGGTGGGTTATCTCCTGTAAGCAGGTTAGCGGTCGCGTGGTGTTGACGAAGCTTCTGCGAAGAATTCTACTGGCTACCCGATAAGAGATTTAATATGTAAATGTGGCTAGTGGTTCAGAGTATTTATTAAAGGTTAATAGAAGGATTTTGAGAAAATTTGGCGAGTTGCGGGTGCAGGATCATGTCAACAATGAAGAAAGAATATCGGTGGATTCCAAAATTTTGTAATTGTAGCTTCAAGCTAAGTGGGAGAGCCCCACCGTCTATGATTGGATTGCGTAGTGTCAACTTGTGCGATTTCTGGTTATCGGTGTATTGGTGGGTCATTGCAACTAAGGAAAGAAAATATCAGTGGTAATTTGAGCAAAGTATTTGGGGAATGTGTGCCATATTTGGCCTTATCAATTCATATTTAGGTTTTTGGAAGACTCAGAGTTTATGGTTCGTGTAGATGTAATGCGCATGAAAGTGAAACAGTCGGATGTTTCCTTGATAAAGTGTCCATGTGCTAGCGGGGCCTTGGAATTGATCATGTTTGGGAACAAGTCAGAGTAAGTGACTCTCAATAACGGTCCTAGTGGATTCAAAAATTTAAAGTGTGGTGTCTAAGGATCTCGAGTCTATAGTATGGTTGAGTATCGAGCTTTTGCAGCAGATTATGAAATGGGGCTTGGAGTACTCTACATTATCTTCAGGTTGTGGTGTAGTATTGGAAAAACGGAAGAAAATAACTTTGGATTCATAAAAGAAGTATCAGAATGGGTGTACCAGTTGAAGATGTAAAAAGTGCGCACAAGAAGGGATATGAGATAATTAGTAGGTTTTGAAATAGCGTGGTCTCGTGAAATAAAGTCACTTGGGATGAGTGCAGATTTGAGTTCGTGATGTAATGAATGGAGCAATTATTATTTCTAAGGCAAGTTGAGAGTAAATTGAGAAAAGACGAATCAGCTAACAATGGTTGAATCGGCACGATGTTGGCAATGATCAGTTCCTTCAGTGCATTGAATTATGCATGTGATTTGTGGCGGTACGTGCGAGGCTTGACGGCCGCCGTAATTGATTTTATTTGTAAAAATTCAAGTATTATGACATGTTATGTGTAGAGGGATCCCAGAAGAGTTATGGTGGTTTAGACCACTACCCAAGGCTGGTATTTTCTACGGATATGGGAATTCAGTCACGTGTTGCAATGGTTCTCTTGAAACGAGTTAAGAAGAAGGTTTCTATATGATAAAGTGTTTACCCTATTAGTGGTTCGAGAGTAATGATGGAATTCTTGTACTCCTGCGCATTGGCGTGGTTAAGTGCATTAAGTAGCATGGTATTCGAAAATTGAGGATTTAAGATTTCGGTTCGGTGTTGACAAGGATGTTATGAGCTCGTATGAGCAGGAAAGGGATTTAGATGTTTAAAGTAAGATGGTATTGTTTTTGGCAACATCTAAGGTCGATGTCAGGTGTAAGAGACCTTGTATATTGATTTGTGGATTCTTGATATGCTTTACAACATTAGTGTAACCGGTAGCATGGATGTGCAGACTTGTTACCTGGTGCGGAAGGTCGTGGGAGCGTGTCTCACGGAAAGATTGTGTAAGAGNTATTGAAACCAACTATGAAGATTGTGGTAATATCGTTGATTCGAGAATTTATGCCTGGAGGGCGCTCGGTTCATTTGGTTGTCGACTGTGGAAGTATTATTCCGGTTATGATGGCTATTATTGTATGTTATGGGAAAAAGGGTTATTATAGATACTTGAAAGGTTATTAGCCTAGTACGATGCTATCAAAATCGACTTGAGGTTTGTGGATGGATTTGAATATGAATATGGGCTCTATATCAGGCCGGATGTGTTCATTTCAGTATAACCGCTCCCTATGGAGAAATATTTAGATGTTGGATGTCGTTTCGTCGTCGGTTATTGCATGTAATACTATATTGTGCCATGTGAGTTTCGAAACGGCTTGATAATTTTCTTATGTGTTGAGGTTCCGCATAGCGATGGTGTTATGTGAGCAGGATGGCTCTCGAGATTCAGATCATATATCGCACCTTAGTTGTGCTTGAGTTTTGTAGCGTATGGTCCTGCCAGTCTTTCCAAAGATGGTATTATGCACTTAGCGTGCTTGTGTCCGATGTTCGGATATTTTGTAAGTAATGAGCATTCTAGCTCGGTAAGTATTTTCTTATAGATTCTTTTTGTGCGGATCGGGTTGCACACCGCAACAGTGTGATGTTGAGTACAGTTCCTTATATTCTATTTTTTGTGTTTTGTGTCCCATTTTCTGAGAAAGGTTCATGACACCTTTTCAGTTGTTTAATTAGTCACGTGGGTTGAGTAATCCTTCCCATAATCTGTTTTTCTTATGTATCGCAATCGAGTCCTAGCTTATTAGCTCATTGTGGCGTCATATGAGACTTTTTGTCATGTTTGAGGTGGCTTATTGCCTGAGCAACTTATACTAAGTGAGACAAGGTTATTGGATTCGGGATCAGTACGATCGGATTATATGAAGTATAATAAAAAGCAAATACCATTATTTGGTCCATAATGAGGCAATGGTTCTTGTCAGAAGGAGAAACTCAATAATTTGTTGACTCAACAGTTGGTTATAAATTTCTACACATTTCTTCCATCGTGGAAGCAGTTCAAGAGTTGGAACAGGAATTATAGGTATCATGAGGTGTGTTGTGAACATCATATTCGTGGAATTTCGGCTATTGTTATTGGAGGATGATATTATGATCATGTGAATAGTGCGGTGCATGGTTTAAATTCAACCAAGGTATGCAACCCTGTATTGGTGCATCGTGTAGTGATTGATACGGTGTTCGTAGGTTGGAAATATGCATGGTGGAGAATTTTGGATGTTAGAATTGGGCTCTAAGGCTTATTTGCCTAAATAAAGGGGAGAATCTTCAGATTGGCTCGAGCTAATATGCTCAACTGGGTGTGGTAGCACGGGTAGGTTCACGAGGTGTTAAACAATAATTTTTGGATAACTCCGGAACACTCCTTAGCACATTCGAGGTTGAACGTATATTTAAGTGGGAGAGAATGTAATGACCCAACCGGTTATTTCAACTTTTAGAACCCTGTTTCCCTAAAGGAAACTCCCCGAATGTGTTTTTAATGATTTATGACTTGCGGGGATGGTTGGCTCGGGATTTGGATGTGTTTGGGTTGAAATCGGGACACTTGGTTCCTTAAGTTAACCTTAAAAGGCCAAGTTTGACTTAAGTCAACATTTTGAAAAAACGACCTCAGAATCGGGATTTGATGGTTCCAATACGTTCGTATGATGATTTTGGACTTGGGCGTATGTTCAAAACGGGTTTTGGATAACCCGGGAGCGTTTTGGCGCTTAATAGTGAAAATCAACTATTTGAAAATTTAAAATTCTTTAAATTTGGTTTGGAGTAGGATTTTGAGTAATTGAAGTCTATTTGGAATTCTGAGTTTGGGAATAGTTTCGTATAGTGATTTAAGACTTGCACGCAAATTTTCGTGTCATTCCGAGTAGTTTAAGTATATGTCGGCGCATTGGATGTAAATTAAAGAACTTGAAAATTTTAAGTTTGAATCAATTTGGTTTGAGGTATCATTCTTAGATTTGATGTTGTTTTACACGTTCCGTGAGTTCGAGCGAGTCTGTTTTATGATTTCAAACCTGTTGGTATGTTCGGGCGGGGGCCCGGAGGGCCCGAGTGTTAACCGAACGAGGCTCAGATCAATTTTGAAATTTTGAAAAAGAGATGAAGCCTTCTGCTTCTGGTACGTTCGCACCTGCGCTTGGACAGCCGCATGTGTGACTCTCGCAAATGCGAGGTTTATGCACAGAAGTGAAAAAGAGAAGGGGAGGTCTGCCATTGCAGGTGCGGAATCTCGGGCGCACCTGCGAACGCGCAGGTGCGAGCATTTTTCGCAGATACGAGGCTTGGCAGGCGAGGGAAAACTCGCTCCTGCGAGGCTTTTCCACAGGTGCGGTACCTCTTCCGCAGGTGCGAAAATCACTGTTGGGCAGAATGGTTAAAAATCGAGGCTCAGACATTTTGAGCCCATTTTTCCTCCATTTTCGGGCGATTTCAGAGCTTTTGAGAGGGGGATTTCAACTAACAACTTGGAGGTAAGTTAATTCTACACACCTTGAGTTAAATACATAGATTATAGGTAGATTATAACTAGTAAATCTTATAAATCAAAGATTTAGATGAAAAATTTAGATTTTTATAAAAATGAGATTTTAACCACGGAAATAGTTATGGAATTGGGTAGAAATTATATATTCAAGTTCTTGAGATTATGGGTAATGTTTTCGTCCGAAAATTTCCAAACTCCAAGCACGTGGGCCCGAGGTGAATTTTAGGAATTTTACCATTTTGTATAAGGTAATTTATTTAATAGATAAATTTCAAATCATTTAGCATATATTTATTATTTTGTATAATATTTGGATAGTTTCGGATTGTTTGGCGTCGAATCGAGAATTCAACGCGACGTGGTAATCGAAAAGTGGACTTTGAAACGAGGTAAGTCTCTTGTCTAATCTTGTGAGGGGGAAATTACCCCATAGGAATTAAATTGAATAACTGTTGCTAATTACGGGGGCTACGTACGCACGTGGTGACGAGAGTCCGTGCGTAGCTACTATTAATGCTAAAGTTCGGGTAGTTTAGGACTCAAATCATGAATTACTTATGTAAATTGTATTCTTTGATTAATTAATATTAATTGATATATATGAATATATTATGAATTGTTAGATAAAGATATTAAAAGATGGAAATCTCATATGCTTAATTTTCTGTTTAAATAAATTAATTGTTAAAATAAATTGTTCTACTCCCGAATTTATCTCATAATAAATATACTCTTCTTTCAGAGGTACATAAGAAAATGTCCTCCTTTCTTGTGGAGCGGGCCGAACGCCTCGGCAGGATAGATGCATCTAAGGATCGCGCCGCACGTCCCTCGGCAGTGTACACGACGCTCTGGATCGGGCTGTACGTCCTCGACAGAAATCGTGCTTAATAATAATAATTACACGATATTTTAATAATTTATTTCATCTTGCGAAGCTAATTGATAAATTGAAAAATCCTTGAAATTTAATGAATTATTATTCTTGCTTGTTAAGGAATTAATTGTTATTCCTGTAAATGAGATTTAATTGATAAATCGAAAATTTATTGAAATTGAATTGCAGCTTGTAAAACTATTTGATAAATTGAAAGTTTTATTGAAATTGCATGATTTAAATAAATAAATTGGAAAATTGTTGCATTGAAGGATTTGTATTATTTCTGCTAATTGAATAAAATTATTGTTAACTCTGTGAACCATGCTGTTTTGAATAATTATAATTTATTCTAATTATTATTATTGACCCATAGTGAGTGTCAAAGTCGACTATCTCGTCTCTACCACTTCTAGATTAGGCTTGATACTTACTGGGTACACGTTATTTTCGTACTCATACTGCACTTGCTGCACATTTTATTGTGCAGGTACATATATGTATAGCGGCCTTGTGGGCGCAGAGGTGTGGTTAGTAATTGTGGGGACATAGGTGAGATGCATTCTGTATTACGATCCGCAGCTAACAGAGTCTCCTTCAGAGTTATTATATTTTCCTGTCTAATTTGTATTCTGGACAGATGCTGTATTTTATTTTTAATTCTCTAGTAAATGCTCATGCACTTGTGACACCGGGTTTTGGGAATGATTGTGAATTGTTTAGAAATTTAGTTGCTAAAAATATTTATCATTTACTCTATGAGTTTTATCTTTATAATTTCATTGAAGAAATTTTTATTTCAAAAATACTAAAATGGGTAATTAAGTTAATTGATTATGGTTGGCTTGCCTGACAGTGGTGTCTGGCGCCGTCACGACCTTTAATTGGATTTTGGGTCGTGACATGCCCTGTGGGAGCTAATAGATATAATTTAAGAGAAGGATGGAATATCAACATCCAACTGGGGTTAGAGTAACCCAAAATTGTGGATGGATTGTTATCATTAACTCACATTTCCGAGGGATATTGCAAATGTGGTAATGGTTCTCCTTGTGAGATACCCAGATGGTGAACTCTAGAATAGTACAATCAGATATAAATACTAGAATGTTCAGAAATTTCAGAAGATTGGCATTGGAATCCTAGAAGGGAAAAATATTTATTTTTGTATGGCTCTCATCCCTAGTAAAGAGAGAGTGTTAGGCAACCGGAAGAGCCAGTGAGTTGAATCAAGGGGGGCTAAAAGTGAAAGAGTGTTTTGAAGAGGTTTTGATAATAAGGTGATAGACAGAAATATTAGCAAGATAATAAAAAGAAAGTAAATAAAGCATTATGAGTAAGATGTGATAAATGGATGATAACGGTAAATTAAAACATGACAAGACTACAGATTCTATATTCAAGTGAAGGAAAAGACAAGAAGTTACAAGCCTTGAGATAATAAAAGAGTATAAGCCATAAAGTCATGTCCCCATTTCGAGAAAGGAGTTGGTAACTCATACATGATTACCAGAAGGAAAAGTTAGACCCCCGGAGTAATAGAAATTAGTATGGGCTAGTGAATACGATAAACTGAACATTAATTCGGGACCGAAGGATTTGATAATAGTTGACATCGTATGAATTTCAGAGGTCGCATCCCGACGATAATTGAATGGACAACAGAAGAATAACCTTTAAAGGTCATTCCGGAAGATGCTTCCCTAAAACGCGCGCTGTGATCAGAGTTAAGCTAAGGGACTAAGTGTGACAGTTACACTAGGTGTCACCTTTGTGTGTAAGAAATTAAATTATCCCTGGTACAGAAGAGTTACCCCAAGATAAGAAAAAGTCCGTGAAGATGTGAAAAGACGCCAAATATGAAGAGGTAAAACATTTATAGGTAAATTTTCATAGCAATAAATGTTAGTACTCCCCTAAAGGGGGAAGATGGTATGATATGGTATTAAGTCGGAGTTATGTTGTTAAGGTAACTATGGAATAGTAAAGGAAGAAGGTGGTAGAAAGGCGAAAGGAGTGAGATTGTATTTATTCAGATCCTACGGATATGATATGACTCTAGAACATTTTGTAAGCATGACGACGGGGAGAGGCAGTAAGGGTTCCATCACTAGATGTTATTGATAAATAAGTGCAAATGAACACTGGATACATAAGGAGCCAGTGTGCGGGGTAAGTTAAGACAAATGATATAACCCACGATAGATTAAGAAGAATATAGATATGATAATGGACTAACGTGTAGTTAGTAGTTGACTCAGGAAGATCCTAGCCATGGTTAAATAAGAGGGTACCAACAAATCAGCAGGTTGTGCAAGATAAACATAGAGAAACCCAATATAGGGAATTCGGTCTCGCAAATATGATGACATAGTAATCCTTGAGAAATATTCAGATAGGAGTTGGGGTTGTTAAAGGTACCGCATAAATGTTACGAAAAAAAAACAGTGCCACTAAGAAGACAGTTAAAATATTTCAATTCAGAATCAATCTTACGAGCACAAAGGCGTGGAGGTAAGTAATTAAGGATAATTATAGGCGAGTAAGAACATCAAAAATTCTTTCGGGTATACAATGTAATAATCTCGCAGCTTTATAGAAGTCAATGGGTCTCTCTTAAGTACTACAAAGAAAGACTAGCTGAGAGAATAAGGAAGAAGGCTTCAACTTAAGCATAGTGACATAAGGAAGAAATGGTCTTATAACAACAGTCTCACAACAACATTGTATGCACTCCATAAAAAAGTGGTACCTATTGTGGCTAATGAAAGGAAAAAATAAATAAATCAAAAGATAATATTTGAGATCATATGAGTTACATGAAATTCTAGTATTTGTGGGCAATGAGATAAGCCATGTATTCATGCAACAAGTGGCAGAACGACCATGAAAAGTAATTGCTTATGTTTAAAGACAACTAAGAAAGCACGAGAAGAATTATCCGACCCATGATTTAGATTTAGCCATGGTAATTCATGCACTAAAGATGTGGAGGCACTATTTGTATGTCATTCATGTTGATATCTATACGGATCATAAGCGCCTTCAATATAGCTTTAATCAAAAGGAATTGAATTTACGCCAAAGGAGATGGTTGGAGCTACTGAAAGACTATGTTGTTGATATTTTATACCATCCGGGGAAGGCGAATGTAGTAGTCGACGCCCTCAGCCATAGATCTAAGGGTATCTTGTCATATTTACAGCCATAAAAGTGTGGGATAGCCCATGAGATTCATCATCTAGCTAGTCTTGGAGTTCGATTACTGGATTCAGGTGATACCAGAGTTACTATTCAGGACACAACAACATCCTCTTTAGTAACTGAAGTGAAGGAACGGCAGTATGAGGATCCTGTGCTAGCTCATTACAGAGATACATCCCCTCAAAAGGAGAATACACCATTACAGGAGATGGAGTCCTCAGATATCGAGGTCGATTATGTGTTCTAATATGGCAGGGTTGCGCCAGCAGGTTATGGGAGAAGCTCACTATTCTCGTTATTCTATTTATCCAGGAGCGACGAAAATGTATCATGATATCAAGGGAATATACCGGTGGGACGAAATGAAGAAGGATATAGCAGAGTTTGTTGCTCAGTGCCCTAATTGTCAGCATGTTAAGATTGAGCATCAGAAACCCTGTGGATGCTCATCAGAGACCCTGTGGAGCTTACCTCGTACCCAACGTAAGTTCGATGCTATATGGGTTATTGTCGATAGACTTACAAAAGCAGCCTATTTTCTGTCTGTCACAACTACCTACTCAGCAGAGGATTATGCAAGGATTTACATTAGGGAGATAGTACAACTTCATGGTGTCCCTATATCTATTATCTCAGATAGAGGTGCTCAGTTTACAAGTAATTTCTGAAGGTCCTTCCAAAAAGGATTGGGGAATCAGGTAAGTCTTAGTACAACATTTCATCCCCAGACAGACGGTCATGTTGAACGTACTATTCAGACATTGGAGGATATGCTACGGGATTGTGTGATGGACTTCACGGGTAGCTGAGATGATCATCTTCCACTTATTGAGTTTGCATATAATAATAGTTATCATTCCACCATTCAGATGGCTCCATACGAAGCTCTTTACAGACCAAAGTGTAGGTCTCTTATAGGATGGTTCGAGATTGGGAAAACTAAGTTAGTAGGACCAGAGTTGCTACAACAGGCAGTTGAGAAGATTAATCTTATAAGGGAAAGGCTATTAGCAGCACAGAGTCGTCAGAAGTCCTATGCAGATAATCGACGACGAGACTTGGAGTTTCAGGTAGATGACTAGGTATTCCTAAAGGTGTCATCGATGAAAGGAATTATGAGATTCGGTAAGAAAGGAAAGCTTAGCCCTCGGTACATTGGACCTTATAAGATTATACGCAGAGTAAGCCAAGTAGCATATGAGTTAAACTTGCCTTCCAAATTGGAGTCTGTACATCCAGTATTTCATGTGTCTATGCTTCGTAGGTGTATTGGAGATCCCTCTAAAGTCATTCCAGTTGACGATGTTCAGGTTACAGAGCAGCTATCATATGAGGAAGCTCCCATTACTATACTAGATAGACAAGTTCGGAGATTAAGAACTAAGGATGTAGCTTCGATTAAAGTATTTTGGATTAAAAATAATGTGGAGGAGATGACTTGGGAAGCTGAAGAAGAAATGAAGACTAGGTATCCTCACTTGTTTCCACTTTCGGAGAAGGATCAAACTGAGACATCATAGCCTTTAGGTACGTATATGGTACTTGATTCTTATGTTTAGATATTGTTATTGGTCGTGTGAGGCCATTGGTGTTATTGATGATTGTGGACCTATGTGGATTTGTATTGTTGGTTTTTATGTGTGACAAGTTGGTAGTATTACCATTACAGAGGAGACTCTGCCAAAATTTCTATAGATTTCTGGGAGTTTAACATTCGAGGACGAATGTTTCTAAGGGGGGAAGATTGTTACACCCTGTGCGTCCCAAGGTGACACAATGAATATGAGACTTGTTAATCATTATTTAAATTATTTTAAAGTCATAATATGTCTATATATGATGTTTGGATAGAAAATATAAAGTTTGGAAAAAATCGGATTAAAGTTGCGGAAACACCAACTAAGGATTTGCCCTGTAACAGAGATTTTTGAGAAATATATTTCGTGTGCTATATGAGGTATTTTGGGACATATTATATACCAATTTGAAGGTCTTGGAATTTAGTTTCCAATGCACTTAACCGTTCATTCATACGATATCCGGATAAAAAGATATAAGCGTCGGAAGATAGGCGAATCAGAGGGTGCCAAGCTAGCACCTTTTGACTTTTCAAAAGTTGATATATATTTTGTTAACTAGTCTCTCTCTATCTCTTCATTTTTACATAGAATCTGACTAGAGGACATCATAAAAACGGTGTTTGAGCTCTCTAATAGTGCTTCAAACAAGACTATCATCTCGGACACGAAATCAAGAAGCGATAACATTAAAACGATCCCTACGACGTAAGTATCGCTATATCGCCTCTCTTTTTCTTTGTAGTTTAAGTTTTGGAATATATTTAGTAGTTAATAAAAATTTCTAATTTCTGTATTTAAGCTTTAAAATATCAAGAAAAGTTGACAAACTCGTTTCCTAATAGTTAGACCTCACGGGACGGTGATCGGAAGCCGTGAGTTCGAGTTATTTGACTTATAGTGGATTGTTTTGTGGGCTATTTCGTGTTTCCTTTGGGCTGTATATTTTTTTACTGTTTAATGGAGTTTTGGAGGAAAAATGGTGTGGAGAAACACCACATAATGACGGAATGGTGGGCTGGTCGTTCGTCGTTATATGTTTTTAAGTTGTTTAACACTACTTTAGTTGTCGTTTTATGTATGAAGTGATTAGGGTGTGTGGGCTTTTTTTTGGTATATTGTGATGGAGATAAGGTTGGAAAATTATTCTTACATTTTGTTATTGTTGTATTCTTGTTGTTGTTGGTATATGGTATTGGAGAAGGGCCTAGTTACAGGGGAGATGCTGTCCAAATTTACGTAAACGAGCTACTAGTTTAAGTTGAGGACTTAGCCTTTACTCAGCACTGATTTTTAATCTCCTTATGATGTGGTAGATTGAATTGAGTTGTTTGAAGAATTTCTTAGAAGGTATTAAGGACTCAACGGAGTTAAGGTATGTTAAGGCTATCCCTTCTTTTCTTTTGGCATGATCCAAATGATACATATGAAACGAGCAAAATACGCAACTTTCATAAATGACTCTATTCATAGAAATACTAGGGGTGTCTATTTTCTTGATTTTCCATGTGAATTATTATTATATCCTTTGTTCATGGGTCTCAGAAAAATACGTAATTGATAAAGTTTGTCCGAAAGGCATATTGATTTTATGATATTCGAGAAATCTTATTAACGTATTTCTTATGCATTTCATGCATTTATACATATAGATTGACCCATGACTAGAAGACGTTATATATGCGTATATTATATGTATATGGGATATGGAAAAAGGTTATGGCGTTATATACGCACCACCACCTGATCAGCTGGTATACGTTGATGATTTTGCCCACAGTGGTCTAGATGATATGATGGGATGCCCTCAGAGGCTTGATGATGTTATGAACGGATATACCTATGCATGGTATGACATTTATATGTATATGCATGATATTATAAATTTTCATGATTCACAAAGCTATACAGAATTTCAGGTTGAGTTCTTTACTTCATGTTTCTTTCATGTCTTTTATATACTATTGACATGCCTTACATATTCGGTACTTTATTTGTATTGACGTCCCTTTTGCCTGGGGACACTGCGTTTCATGCCTGCAGGTCCGGATAGACAGGTTGAGAGTTCTCCTAGTAGGCTATCAGCTCAGTAGAAGGTGTTTGTGCACTCCACTTGCTCCGAAGTTGCCTATTTGGTCAGTATAATTTGAATATGTATTGTTTGGTATGGCGGAGCTCTGTCCCGATCTTTATGATATTTATATACTCTTAGAGGCTTGTAGACAGATGTCATATATATGGATACTGGTATGGCCTTATAGGCCAGTACGTCATATGTATAAGTCAGTATATCAAGTTAGGTCACCCTATATTGAGTATTTCCTCATGTTTTATTCTACTTATCTCACGACAACTTCTCCGGCTCAATTACCTATGGTAGTANTCATCAATCTCTCCAGTCTCACTCACGGTCTCACAATGCCATGAAACTAGCCCGGGAATAATGATATGATATATCAATAAGCAACAACTGAGACTGAGATATGATATGAATGCATGAATATGACTGAGTACAATATATCAATGAAATCAGTGAGATGATAGCAAGCAACGACCACTATGGGTCCNAGATGTCATATATATGGATACTGGTATGGCCTTATAGGCCAGTACGTCATATGTATAAGTCAGTATATCAAGTTAGGTCACCCTATATTGAGTATTTCCTCATGTTTTATTCTACTTATCTCACGACAACTTCTCCGGCTCAATTACCTATGGTAGTATGATACAAAAGATACATTATATTGGTATTCGGTTGAGTAAGGTACCGGGTGCCCGTCGCGGTCCATCGGTTTGGGTCGTGACACATATCATTATAATCTATTATTGTATAGATTAATATAAATAATTTTCTATAGAATGTAAGTGTTACAACTTTATGGTTGTTTAAATAATACTATATAATTGATTATTTCATCATTAATTAGATAACAACAACAACAACAACAACAACAACAACAAGAACAACCCTTTATAATCCCACGTGTGGAGCTTGGGGAGGGTAGTGTGTACGCAGACCTTACCCCTATCCCGGAGGATAGAGAGGCTATTTCCGAAATACCCTCGGCACAAGGAGATATACTTTCATTATTTTATTTATAATTGGAACATATAAAATACACATATCTAATAAGAAATATAATATAATTAGTTTTCCAATGAACTTAGAAATTAACCATAATAAATTAGTAATTCTAAATGTATCTAGATATATGAAAATTATATAAAACTTTACATGAACAATAATGTTAGTGATAGATAATTAAAAATTATGTTCTATATATGTAATTGTTAAGCTAACTATTTTTTTGTGGGTAAATTGAAGCAAAAATATTCATTTAGCTACACGATTTTGTTTTAGGTAATTTTATGTGGCTAAAAAATTACTATTGTTATAGCAAGTTTTAACTTGTGGCAAAAAAAAAAAAATTAGATGCGGAATTTTATCTCGAAAATAAATTCGAGGCTATATCATCTTATCATGCAAATAACTTTAGTTATTAAACCAATTGTTGCCACGGTAATTTAGTACTTGAAGCAACAAATATTTGTTTAGCTATAATATTTTATTTTAGATAACTTGTTGTGGCTAAAAGGTTACTATTGCTATAATAAGTTTTATGTCACGACCCAAAATCCGACTAGTCGTGATGGCACCTAACCCAACCCACTAGGTAAGCCAATTAACCACTAATCAAATCCAATAATAATTTATAAAGCAATTAAGCAATGAAAAGTCTTAATCTTATACTTTCCCCAAGAACTGATAGTACAAATCATGAGCTTCTAAGAATCGAGTTTACAAAGCTGATATGAAGTAAATCTTAATCTATAATAGGAACGCAGGTACATCTTCAAATCCGGCAACCATCGAGCACATCAACAACAACAACCAACATCTGCACGCAACGTGTAGAAGTGTAGTATAAGTACAACCGACCCCATGTACTGAGTAAGTAACAAACCTAACCTTAGGTTGAAAGCAGTGACGAGCTAGAACAAAGGGCGGGTCCCAACTTCAATAACCAACAATAGTC
The DNA here is from genome assembly GCA_000715115.1 of Nicotiana otophora. NCBI lineage: Eukaryota > Viridiplantae > Streptophyta > Magnoliopsida > Solanales > Solanaceae > Nicotiana > Nicotiana otophora. The sequence continues at coordinate 82,344 of AWOL01S0057337.1, forward strand.
ATAACAACATAAAACAAGTAATACTAGAAGTAACTCAACAATCAAATGTTCAACAAAACATGATTTCTGAAAATAGTTCCGCCTTTCGAGTATTCCAATGAAAACCCAAATCGTTCACCAGAGTTACCAAAAATATGAATAAGTTTGAAAACAATAATTTTCCCAAAATCCTTTCCATGATAAATAAGATGTTTAATTTTCTTTCCAGATAACCAGTGTAAAACAAATGCATCATTATGCCCATCTGTTAATATGTGAGAGAAATCATGAATGATGTGATACCATACAATATGAGGAAAATACATCTCTATGCCTGTATGTCATGTGTGCATGTCAATGCAATATATCTCAGAGATGAACTCATGTACTCACACTCTCAGAGTACTCAATCTCATTGTCTCGCATTCTCTCTCACTATGCTCAAGGCTCAGCACACTCAATCACTCAGCTCTGTACAATACCCGCTGCGGCGTGCAGCCCGATTCACATATATATATATATAGTCAACTGCGCTCACTAGGGGTGTGTAGACTCCGTAGGGGCTCCTTCAGCCCAAGCGCTATATTGTTGCGGCGTGCAGCCCGATCCAATATTATTGCGGCATGCAACCCGATCCAATATTGTTGCGGCGTACAACCCGATCCAATATT
>AWOL01S0057337.1:92282-181282 GCA_000715115.1 Nicotiana otophora
GTTGTACAATACCTGTTGCGGCGTGCAGCCCGATCCATATATGACCATAAGGCCCATTGCGGCGTGCAATCCGATCCACATATATATAGTCGACTGCGCTCACTGGGGGTGTGCAGACTCCGGAGGGGCTCCTTCAGCTCAAGCGCTATATTGTTGCGGCGTGCAGTCCGATCCAATATTGTTGCGACGTGCAACCCGATCCAATATTGTTGTGGCGTGCAAACCGATCCAAATATATATATATATATATATATATATATCCCGAAATCTTATTGCGGCGTGCAACCCGATCCATATAAAATATAATCAATATCATATGCTGCGGCGTGCAGCCCGATCTCAAAATATCACTCTCACTCAGGCCCTCGGCCTCACTCACTCATCAATCTCTTCGGTCTCACTCACGGGCTCACAATGCCATAAAACTAGCCCGACAATAATGATATGATGTATCAATAAACAACAACTGAGACTGAGATATGATATAAATGCATGAATATGACTCAGTACAATATATCAATGAAATCAGTGAGATGACAGCTAGAAACGACCACTATGGGTCCTAACAATATCAGCATAAAGCCTAAACATGATATTTACCATGATTGACAACGTAACTACTTTATCACATGGTGAAAACATAGATATCAACAAAATAGGACCACTATACAGTGCCATGGGAATAACAGAGTCTCAATTCACATAGTTCACGCCCACACGCCCGTCACCTAGCATGTGCGTCACCTCAATACCAATAATATAACACGTGTTTTTGGGGTTTCATACCCTCACCACTAAGATTAGAAGAGTTACTTACCTCGAACAAGCCAATATCAATGCCGAGCAAGCCAAACGATGCTCCGAAGGTGCCACCCCAGGCGTTCCAACCTCTGAATGGCACGAAACTGACCAACAACAATTCAAATATATCAAACAATGCTAAAGAAACCAATCCCGATCGTAAAAGATAAAATCTTGAATAAAAGCCCGAAATCGGCCCAAAAGCCCAACCCGGGCCCGCACCTCGAAACCTGACAAAACTCATAAAATCCGACAACCTATTCAATTACGAGTCCAACCATACTAGTTTCACTCAATTCGGACTACAATTCGATGTTCAAAACTCAAAAATCTATATTATCAAATTTTAGGCCAAAACCCCCCAATTGCTCTTTAAAATTCATCAATCAATTGCCAAAACATGAAGATAGATTCGTGAAATATAATCAAAACTGAGCAGAGAACACTTATCCCAATCCTTGTGATGAAATTTACTTCAAATATCACCTCAATCCGAAGTCCATAGCTCAATATGTGATAAAAATGACCAACCCTCGAACTTATAACATTCTGCCCAGCGAATTCGCATTTGCGGTCAATTTGTCGCATCTGCGACCACCGCTTCTGCGAAACAACCTCACTCAGCAAAACCTCGCACCTGCAGTCCTTAAGCCGCTTCTGCGATTGCGCTTATGCGCACTCGAACCGCATCTGCGGTTGCGCAGGTGCGTCCAAGCACCCGCACCTGCGATCCTCATGCCCAACTTCCTTTCTCGCTATTGCGATGGCACTGCAACTTTTGCGGCTTCGCACCTGTGCTACATACTCCGCAGGTGCGGTCATACCAGAACCTGAAAATCCTCAGCAATGCAACATCGCAGGAAAATGGTCTGAACGTCGTCCGAAACTCACCCGAGCCACTCGGGTCCCCGTCTAAATATACCAACAAGTCCCATAACATAACACAGACCCATTCGAGGCCTCAAAATATACATAACAACATCGAAACGACGAATCACACCTCAATTCGAAATCATTGAACTTTGAAACTTTAACTTTCACAACCGATGCCGAAACCTATCACATCACGTCCGATTGACCTAAAATTTTGCACACAAGTCACATTTGACATTACGGACCTGCTTCTACTTCCGGAATCGGAATCCGACCCCGATATCAAAAAGTCAACTCCCGGTCAAACTTTTTAAAATTTCAACTTTCGCCATTTCAAGCCAAATTCTACTACGGACCTCCAAACCACAATCCGGACGCGCTCCTAAATCCAAAATCGCCCAACGGAGCTAACCGAACCATCATAAATCCAATCCGAGGTCAAATACTAAAAGGTCAAACTTGGTCAAACTTTTCAAATTTAAAGCTTCTAGTTGAGAATCTTTCTTCCAAATCAATTCCGAATAACCTGAAAACAAAAACCGACGATTCACATAAGTCATAATACATCATACGGAGCTACTCATGCCCGGAAACTACCGAGCGAAGTGCAATTGCTCAGAACTACCGGTCGGGTCGTTACATTTTGACTCGTAGTTAAAATTAATATTAGCTACGAAATTTTGTTTTAGCAATAACTTTGTGGCTATATCATTTAATATTGCCACAAATTTTTGATAACTTGAAGCAAAAATACGTGTTTAGCTACTACCTTTTTCTTCAAATAATTCATTATGGCTAAAAGATTACTATTTATCATGTGGCAAACAATTATGATTAGCTATGAAATTTTATTGTAGCAATAAATTTGTAGCTATTTAGGTAATTATTGCTACAATTATTAGAAATTATAGCAACAATGAGGAATTAGCTTTGCCAATTTAATTTTTGTGGCTGAATGTTTTTGTAAATTTGTAAATAGCCATGGAATTTGAATTTTTGTGTCTATTGTTAGGTACTAGCCACGATTTTTAAATCTATAGCTAAGGTTTCGTAGCTATATATGCATAATGTTGTAGTGTTGCAAGTTTCGAAATTACTGTTGCCATCAAACACAAAAACAGGACAATTAGGTAGTAGAGTATCCATATTTTTTTGTTGGATCTCACATAGGCTCTGACAAAATCTCACACAAGCTCTGATATCAATTTGAAGAAATAAAATACCCCCAAAACAATTTAGGCACAAACAAAAAATTCAACAAAGACTATACGGAAGAAATTTATTAAACTAGTGAGAGAACGTGGTAAGAGACTTTTTCACAACTCATAAACTATTAAATCTCTCTACATTTTAGCTATCTTTCCACAATAAAAAATATGTGGTAACACCTCTATTTATAATATTAAAAATTAAATTTGACCAGAATCTAAAAAACATATTCATTGATTGCGAATCCTAATTAGACATAAATTAAATAAATTAATAAATACCAAATCCTAAACGATGTACTAATTAACCTTGGTTTAATTTCCAAGGATTCGTCCTTTTTGTTAGGTAAAATATATCCAAACTACTCGTATTCGAGTGGTTGATCGTAAAACAAATTCATAATCGTGCACGTGGTAGAATTTGAGTAAAGGATGTAATGTTTGTCATGATATTTTTGAGTATTACATATTCCTTACATGTTTTCAAATGTTGCTCCACGTAACTTCTACTCATAATTTTTTTCTTATTAGCGATTTTGAAAAATTGTATAGGACATCATGGGGATGAGGTAAAAGAGGAGAAGGCTGAGTTAAATTAATTTTTCCCCTTTCGAGGAAAATTATTTTTCTTCGAGAATCAGTTTCAAAAGAAACTAATTTTCCCGTAATTAGTTTCAATGATTCGAGGTAAATAGAAGGCTGGACAATATTTATAAACATACACCACCGTCCAACTTTATTTTGCTTATTACAAGATGATTCTTTACCACTAAGATACACCACCGTCCAATATTGGTACTAAGCTATTGAATGTAAGATTGGCCGGTGATATCAACGTCACGGTCGCCGGAAGACGGCGGAGGTTTATGTTTGGGCTGAAGAGTGGCTTCCGCTGGTCCATCAGCACTTTGTGTCTCACTAGCTGGTGGTTTATTATCCACTTTCCTCGCCGGACCACCACCTTCATCATCCTTCCCATACATCCCGCCGCCGTACGCTTCCTTCGTCAGCGGCTGCAACGGCGTAATATATGGTGGTTGGTGTTCCGGCCGGCTATCCTCCTGATCCTTATAATCTCTCTCCTGATCTTGCTCTTCTTTCTCCATATATTTATTTTTCTCGTTGGACATTCTTTTTGTTGGACTAACACTACTTAAGCTGAGTGGAGTGGCCATTGAAATGATAATTTACCTAAGATTTATAGCCATTTGCTTTGCAATCTAATTGTAAGAGTTGAAACTTGAAAGAAAATAAGAAACAAATGTTTTCTAAGTAGTTATTATCAGTTTAATATGCATGGTTTGAGGTTATCTCTTTGACACGCATGTTAAACCAGAACGTGGTGACTATTTACACTGTCCACGTTAACTTTGTGGCATCGTATGCCAGGCCAATCGCTTTATTGCCGGTCGTTACAAATTAATTTATACATAAATATTCAGTCAAATTTACTATTTAATTTTTTAATCGATATATATTAATTATATATTTACTATACATAATTATACATGCATAAATTATTATATGTCCGTTAGCTACTTTTAATTTATGTCCGTTAGCTACTTGTAATTTAAGCGATTGAATTGATAGTTATTTAGGTTAATTCTTCCCAAAAACTAAGAGGACATTAATCTAACATCAAGGTGTGCAAGAAATCTCAGCATCAATTAATTTGTTGTGCCAATGGTGCAAAAGAAGTGTAAATAATAGGCCCAAAGATGTGTAACAGGCCTGGCAAGTGTTATTTTGGCAGAAGATTGATCTTGTATTGGTAGGGGTAGGGTTGACAAACAGGCGGGGCGCGTCAGATATGAGTGGGTTGAAGACGAGTAATATAAAAATGAATAATTTATCCGACTCGAAATATATTTAATACGAATAGAAAATATATTAACCGGCAGATAATATGTATTTCTATATTATCCATAGCTTATTGAATATGATCACTTTTGGGAGAATTACTAACCTCCCAAACTTAAGGAACCCCCAATTTGAGTCTTTACAAATGTAAAAGTTAAACCCAATAGTTATTCACTATTTATCTATTTTTAAGTTGATAATATGGATCTTTTCTATATTTGATCCATTTTTGAAAAGTTCATTATCCAACTCATTTTTAGTGGATAATTATTTTTTTTATTCATTTTACCACCACTAGATAGGGGTAACGTCAACATACATTTTATCCTCCCCGAATCATTTGTGGGATCACACTAGATATGTTGTTATTGTTGTACTAGTCAATTTACCCGCGCTTCGCGCGGTCTATAAAAAACTATAAATGGAAATTTATCGTTAAATTTCTTATAATTAAAAAAATAATCTTGGCTGTTCAATTTTCTCTTTTCTATTTTTCGGTCGTAACATTATCAACTGTAATGTAATTGCATTTTCAAGGTTGATTACTTCTTTCTAAAATCTTTCAGATTTGCTTTCTCTATATATCTTCTAGACTTGTTTTCTCTAATTTTATACACATTAAAACATATACTTTATTCCTTTGCAAGAATTTCATCGGGCTAGTTTGAAGGTTTAAATTAAGGGACTAAATCTCTTTTATCGAGAAAAATAAAATTGAATAATTAATTAAGGTAATATACTTTAATAAATGTTAACTGATAAAGGATGAAAAATGCATATTTTGAGTGTGTTTGTGTGTTATTTTTTGTGTGAGTTGCGGGAGTTCACATTGCTTTTGAAGTGAAAATATGCTCATTATGTGTAGGAACAAACTTATGCGGAAAAGGATCAAATAGGAGAAAAATTGGTGAAAAAAGAGTTGGAGAGAAATGTCCTGGACAATGAAGCGAGGTTCACTTCGCCAGACCGGGACCGGAACAGAAGAAATCGAAAAAGTCTCGGAAAGCAAAGCGAGGTTCACTTCGCCAGACCGGTACCGGAGCAAAAAAAATCAACTTTTTCAATTCGAATTAGGAGAAGAAAAATTTGCCCCATATAAACCCTAGTCGCTATAAATACAACCTAAAACGTGCTTTTAAGGGAGAGACACCACTTTGTAGAGAGAGAAGACTTTGGGGAGGTAAGAACACGCTTGGAGCAAGGAGAACGATTCAACTTCACGCTTTTTTCTATTTCTTCCTATTTTTCCATTGTTATGAATTCTAGTGTTATATTTTTACATACTAGCATGAATAGCTAATTTCTTATCTAGGGTTTTGATGGAACCTTTTGGAGTATGAATTCTTATTACGTTTTTATATAATTGTGCCTTTGAATTTTTTTACTTGTTTGAGTACGTGCTTATTTCAGTTGATTGAAGAGCTCTCAATTGATTATGCCCATTTATTATGTATTGCTTGGAAAAGGGTATATATTTATGTAGTTATTGAACAATATCACTCCTAACGTATGTGAAGAATCAATACGAAGGGTTTAAAGGTGGTATTAGGAATAATTAAACCTTGGTGCGATCTTAGTGAGCGGTGAATTAGTGCCAGCTAGCATAGTTCGAAAGAATATGTCTAGTAAATTGTGGTAGTTGCTCGAAAGAGAATTACGACACCCGAAGTACACACGATCGGTAGAGAATACTTAGGCGAAATTATAGGAGACGGGCGGGAAGGATTCCGAAAATTGAGAAAATCATAAAACTCTAGGCCGCTTTAAAGTCCAACAAAAAACACAAAAAATATTTTTATTTTTTTTCTTTTTTGAACTGATAATGGAATGAGAAGAAGCTTGAGTAATTCGTGCTTTTGACATATTTTATATCGGGGCTTAGGTATGGAGCATTTGAACTAAGTACTTTCTTCATGGTCTTTATAATTACATGCCTTAAAAATATGTGTGGCTTTCTTTTGACACCGAGGCTCATCTCTAGACTCTTGTGATTAATTTCTGTGTGCTGAAAGTTTATGATGACTGTGGTAATTGCTTTAACTTGAGAGTCGGGTCCGAGCCATCCTAAGTGAGTTATGTGCATTGTGTGAGGTGAGATATTAGTGTACTTTGTGCCATCCTTGCTAGTCTAGAACTTGCCATGTGTGTGCGTCAAAGCGAAATGATTAAGTCTTCTAAGTTTGAGAAGTGATATAGGTCTTTTTTGATTGACCATTTAGCCTATCTGTCTACGAGTGCTAATATTATCCTTCGTCACCCCCTTTGAGCTTATTGACATTTTCTTTGGCAACCACATTACAAGCTAAATTCCCTTTGTTCTTAATCAAATCTTGATGAACCTTTACCTCCAAAAGCGCTTAAGTAGTTAGAAGAGTAAAAAAAGAGATTTGGTAGCTTTTGAGTGGAACCATAGAAAGGCCGACAAGGTGCAATTGTATATAAACAAAAAAATACTAGCCAGAAAAAACAAATTAAGGAAAGTGAAAAATAAAAGAGAAAAAAAGAAAGATTAACACCTCCATATGTTTGTCTGAGCTAGTAATGATCTATATGTTGATGTGCTTAATGAAGAAAGACTTAAATGTATATGGTTTCATGGCAAGACATTGAAGTAGTCATGGGAAGAAGGTGCTTAGAAGCAAAGTGTAGTATATTAACGTACTTAGGAGGGTTAGTCACTATTTTCTCAAATATATCCTACCTGTCTCTTAGCCTACATTACAACCTATAAAGTCCTACTTGATCCTAGACTTTGCAAGCTAAGATTAGTCAAGTCTTACACTACGGGCAAACATATGGTACGAACTTGGGTGGCATAGGAGTTTTCTTTGCAAGAGTGAGCAAATTCTTTCGATTTGAGAGTCCCTAAAATATACTTGAACTTATTTGAGTGTATGGACTACTTTCTCTATGTGGTTTGTTGGTGAGGGAACATAATTTGCAAAGGATTGGTAGAGACCTTGATTTTTGAGTTGGTACAAAGAGTGAGTCATAGTGTGGAATGCATTGGAGTCAAGTTTTGAGGCGAGAATGTGAGAAAGAATCACATGAATATTTTAAATAATCTTGGCATGAGTTTAATACTTGAGGAAAGGTATGAAAAGTACATATGTTGGGTTCTAAGCGTTGATATAACCCATTATCATTGGTGTGATTCTTGATTATGTTTTCAAATGAGTTTCTTGCCTATACGCTTAATTTTAAGATGCTCGAGGACGAGTAAGAGTTTAAGTATTGGGTGATGATAAATGATGAAAAGTGCATATTTTATGTGTATTTGTGTGTTATTTCTTGTGTGAGTTGCGGGAGTTCACACTGCTTTCAAAGTGAAAGTATGCTCATTACGTGTTTCTTATGTGTAGGAACAAACTTATGCGGAAAAGGATCAAATAGGAGAAAAATTGGTGCAAAAAGAGCTGAAGAGAAAAGTCCTGGACAGCGAAGCGAGGTTCGCTTCACCAGACCGGGACCGGAACAGAAGAAACCAGAAAAGTCCCGGACAGCGAAGCGAGATTCACTTCGTCAGATCGGGACCGGAGCAGAAAAATCAACTTTTCCAATTCGAATTAGGAGAAGGAAAATTTGCCCCATACAAACCCTAGTCACTATAAATACACCCTAAAACGTGCTTTTAAGGGAGAGACACCACTTTGGAGAGAGAGAAGACTTTGGGGAGGTAAGAACACGCTTGGAGGAAGGAGAAGGATTCAACTTCACGTTTTCCCTCTTTCTTCCTATTTTTCCATTCTTATGAATTCTAGTGTTGTATTTTTACATTCTAGCATGAATAGCTAATTTCTTATCTAGGGTTTTGATGGAACCTTTTGGAGGATGAATTCTTGTTATGTTTTTATATAATTGTGCCTTTGAATTTCTCTACTGGTTTAACTACGTACTTATTTCAGTTGATTGAAGAGCTCTCAATTGACTATGCCTATTTATTATGTATTGCTTGGAAACAGGTACATATTTAGGTAGTTGTTGAACAATATCACTCCTAACATATGTGAAGAATCAGTACGAATGGTTTAAAGGTGAGATTAGGAATAACGAAATCTTGGTGCGATCTTAGTGAGCGGTAAATTAGTGCCAGCTAGCATAGTTCGGAAGAATATGTCTAGTAAATTGTAGTAGTTGCTCGGAAGAGAATTACGACACCCGAAGTACTCACGATAGATAGAGAATACTTAGGCGAAATTATAGGAGACGTGGCGGGAAGGATTCTGAAAATTGGAAAAAACATAAAACTCTAGGCCGCCTTTATCTTGTGGCCAATTCTTAGTCTCCTTAGTTGATAATTTTATTGCTTTCTAGTATTTGTTAGTTAATTAGTTAGAAATATAAATTTCAGTCTTTATAATTTAGAAAATTGTTCAAACTTGTCTTTTTAGTGATAGTGAACAGCTATAGCTAAAGCCTTAATTCTCTGTGGGATCGATACCGTACTTTTTGACCGGATTATATTTGCAGCTACCGCTTATCCTTTTTAGGACTAGAGTTGGGCGTGATCAAATTTTGGCACCGTTGCCGGGGAACTAACGGTGTAGCATAGTTGTACGTATTGCTAGATTTCAATTTTGAACTTTTATTTTATTTTCTAGTATTTAATTTTTTTTATTTTAGTTTTACTTGTTAATTTGAGAAACATGGCATCGTGGAATTATGGGAGTACTGATGTTGGTAATTCTACTGTTGATCTTCCTTGTGTGTATTGTGTAGGAAATCACCTGTGGCAAAATTGTCAAAATATTCCCGAGAGCGAGTTGTGTGCACTAACTCAATCTTATGTGTGGAATGTATGTGATATTTGTGATGATCAAGATGGTCACTTTTATGGTTGTGCTTATATGTTTTATCCTCCCCCAACCCCTTATTATGATGGTTCTACTTTTTCTTGTGAGGTTAACAGGAACAAAGAACCCGGGGAAGCTGATCTGAAGGAGATCAAAAATATGTTAAAGTATTTCATGGAATAAAGTAATGAGAAACAACTGCAAATACAAAGCCTATGGGATACTATCCAAAGGAAAGGGGAAACTATTCATAACCTGGAGGCACACGTGAGTCAATTAGCTGAAGCATTTAATGCTCAACAAGCTGATATTATGGATAGTAGCCAAAAGGAGCATGCATTAGATGCAGAAATTGAGATGCTAATGGAGGAGGTTAGAGTAGAACACCAACAATCTATACAACTAGAATTTGAGGATGCCGATGTTGAAGAAGTAATACAAGAGTGAGCCAAGGACATTGAAGATACAAATTTAGTTGACTCTAGTGTGATTGGTATTGAGGGGGTAAAAAATCTTGAAGTTCATGTATTTGTGCGCGTTGGACCTCATTCCAAATGCTTCTCAACATTATGTTCAAATGGTGAAATGAAAATTGATCCTTATGAACATAAAAAAGAGTCAAGGGCAGAGGTCGATGAACCTTATATTTTGAAATATTAAAGGCCATCGAGGCAAGGTGACACTCCTCGGTCGAGAGCCAAAAAGTGCATGAAAGTTTATTTGAACTTTGGCTTGAAAAAGTTTGTACCACCCCAAACACATAATCATAAGCTTGAATCAAAACTTGGGGTTCAATTCATAAGTTCGAAGTAGAGGCAGAAAGTGATTGACGTCATGCCACGATGTTAAATCAAGCGCTTGTTGGGAGGCAACCCAGCTTTACTGCTTTCTTTTTATTTTTTTATTTTTTTTATTTTTTTTATTTTTGTAGTGTTGTTTTTTATTTCTCTAGGAGCATAGGAAGCAAACCATTGGAAGAAAGCAAAAGCAAGTGAGATGGTTAGAACTAAGTGTGGGATGCCCGCACAAAGAACCAAGTATGGGAGAAGTCTGAGTACTCCATGAGCTGTTAATGCTTCAGCCTTTGGCTTACCAGGGAATTTCTTTTACCCTCTTCTATTTATGTTGTAACGAACCGGTTGGTCATTTTGAGAGTTGTAGCCCCGTTCCTCTATTTACTGCTCATTTTATGCTTTACAATTGTTATGTGACTTGCAAGGATAGTCGGTTCGGGACCGGAGAGGTTTCAGAATGAATTGAGACACTTAGTCTCAAGGAAGAAAACTTAAGTTGAAAAGGTTGACCAGATGTGGACTTATGTATAGACGACTCCAGAATAGACTTTTGATGGTTCCGTTAGCTCCGTTGGGTGATTTTGTACTTAGGAGCGTGTATGGATTGTTATTTGGAGGTCCGTAGTAGAATTAGGCTTGAAATGGCAAAAGTTGGAAATTTGAATGTTTGACTGAGAGTGGACTTTGTGGATATCAGGCTCGGATTGGGGTTCTGGGAGTTGGAGTAGGTCTGTGGTGTCATTTATGACTTGTGTGTAAATTTTGAGGTCAATCGGACGTGATTTGGTAGGTTTCATCGTTTGTAGAAGTTGGAATTTCCTTAGTTTCAATAGGCTTGAATTGGGGTGTGATTCGTATTTTTGATGTTGCTTGATGTGATCTAGACTAAGTTCGTATAGTGTTTTAGGACTTGTTGGTATAATTGATTAGGTCCCGGGGGCCTCGGGTGGAGTTTGGATGGATAATGGATCGAAATAGGAGTTTGGAGGATTGCTGAAGCACCAGGTCAGTGCAATCGCGCCTGCGAGGGTTTTGATCACAGGTGCGATGCCGCATGTGCGCACCAACCATCGTAGAAGTGGCCAGGAGTGGAGCTGGGCAGTGCTCGTAAGTGCGAAGAGCTTGCCTGCACCTGTGAGGTCACAGGTGCGAAGAATTGAACGCAGAAGCAGAAATGGGAAAGGGAGCTGGTTCCGCAGAAGCGGTAGTGCACTCGCATATGCGTGTCCGCATGCGCGAAATCTTGGTCCGTAAGCGCGAAGCCTATCGCAAGAGAGGATGGTTTGGTCGCACCCGCGAAGCCGCATGTGCGGTTACGTTGTCGCAGGTGCGGAAAGCCTAGGCAGTGTTTAAATTCGAGGGTTTCCTAGATTTTCTTCATTTTGGACATTTCAAGCTCGGGTTTAGGTGATTTTTGAGAGGGATTTCGAAGGGATTCTTGAGGTAAGTCACTTGTGGTTTAATTCATTCAATAATTATGTTTCTCCACCTAGATTGTGTGGTTTTGAGGTGTAATTTGGGGGTTTGGGGCTAGGGATTTGGAGAGTTTAATTTGGGGGTTGGAGTGACGATTTGGTGTCGAATTTTGATAAAATTTGTATGGTTGGACTCGTGGTTGAATGGTCTTTCGGATTTTTTGACATTTATCGGATTTCGGGCCCGGGGGCCGGCTTCTGAGTCATCTTTTGATTTTGATTAATAACTTAGTATTTTCTTGTGGAATTAATTCCTTTAGCCCGTGTTGATTGTATCGAACTATTTGTGGCTAGATTCGAGGCATTTTGAGGCCGATTCGCGAGGCAATGGAGTGTTGGAGTAGGGATTTGCCCGGATTGAGGTAAGTAACCGTTCCAAATTTTGTTCTGAGGGTATGAAACCCTGTATTATGTGTCGTGTGATTGGTTTTGAGGTGACACACATGCTAGGTGACGGGCGTGTGGGCGTGCACCGTAAGATTTATGACTTGGTCAATTCCATGGAATTGTGTAGTTGAATAATCTATTGTTATCCGTATATTCTCCATGTGTTATAAAAATGGAACTGTAAATCATGTTAGAAATCATGTTTAGGCCATGTGTTGGCACTGTAGGGACCCATAGAGGTCTTGTTACATGTTGAATTATCTGCTACATTGTTGTTTTCTACTCAGTCACAGTTTTACTAAATATTATATCTCAGTCCCTATTGTTCTTTATTGATACATTATATCATCGTTGTTTGGGCTGAGTATCATGATTATTGAGAGCCCAAGAGACTGGAGAGATTGATGACTTAGTGAGGACGAGGGCTTGATTGTGAGGATATTTATGGGAGCGGGTTGCACACCGCAACATGTTTTATTGATTTATGCCATGATTGGCTTGTTATAGCGTTTGGGCTGAAGGAGCCCCTCCGTCTATACACCCCTAGTGAGCGCAGGTACCTACTGAATGTGCATGCCTAGTGTCTGAGAGAAATGAGAGATTGTGAGGGATGAGTGACTCTGAGGTTGGAGGGAATGTGAGGTGACTATCGTTCAGAGAATATGCACTTGATTTCATTACGGTTGTACTTCAGCTGGAATATATCACTGTCATGAAATTTCTGAGAGATACTATATCCTATTTCAATTGAACTTGGCATGAATTATCTGTTTTAGCTTTAACTGTCGAACTTGAAAGAATGTCTATTTTTCTGTATTGTATTTTCTGAAATTGAACTGTATCCGTGAAGCTCGTCACTACTTTCAGTCCAATAGTTAGTCTTATTACTTACTAAGTTGGTTGTACTCACGCTACACCCTACACTTTGTGTGCAGATTCAGGTATTTTCGGACACGGTGGGTGTTTATCATCTGAGCAGCTTGACCATTTTGGAGATTTCAAGGTAGCTGGCCGGTTCGCAGACCTTGATTCTTCCCTCCTATCTTTTAGCTTTATGTATTTAGTATCAGTTTTTCATAGACAGTATTTTCAGACTTGTGTTGTATAGACGCTCATGTACTCAGTGACACCCTAGTTTTGGAGACTTCCATATTGAGTTTTGATTTTCCATCCAGTTTTAAGAGAGCTTTAATTATTTAAACTGTATTAGCTCATTTTTCATTTTGAAAGTGTTGGTAATATTTTAAAATGTCGGCTGGTGTAGTACCACGTTAGACGCCATCACGGCAGGCTATGTTTTGGGTCATGACATGTTAGTATCAGAGCCTAGGTTACATAGGTCTCACGAGTCATGAGCAGGTTTAGTAGAGTTTTGCGGATCGGTACAGAGACGTTTGTACTTATTTTCGAGAGGCTGCCCAACCCTTAGGAAACTTCACATTCTTGTATTCTTGTCGTGCCGATTTTTTGATTCCAGAAACTAAACTTCTGTTGTTCTATTCTCTCACAGATGGTGAGGATACGCACTACCGGGCAGGATGGCCGGCCACCAGTACCACCAGTTAGGGCCACGAGAGGCCGAGGTCATGATAGGGGCAGAGGTGCAGCTCGTACAATAGCTAGAGCAGCACCTGCAGATCCACCAGTTGCTCCAGCCCAGGAGCAGGTTACAGATATGGTAGAGCCAGTGGGGGCAACTTAGGCACCAGCTGTGCCCATTGTGATTCCAGTCCTTTAGGAGGCTTTGGCTCATATTTTAACTGTGTGCACTAGCCTTGCTCAGGCAGTTTCTGTTCTGGCCGCGACAACTACTTCTCAGGCCGGGGGAGGTACTCGGACTCTCGCCGCCCGTACACCAGAGTAGGTGATGCAGGGACTTCAGACACCGGGGGTACTACCAGCCCATCCGATTACAGTTGCTCAGGACCAGGCGGGTCCTGTTATGACTGATGATGAGTAGAGGAGACTAGAGAGGTTTGGGAGACTCCAGCCTCTAACATTTAGTGGGGCTGAGTCTGAGGATGCCCCGGACTTTTTAGACAGGTGCCAGCGGATTCTTCGCACAACAGGTATTCTGGAGACCAGTGGGGTCTCATTCACTACTTTTCAGTTTACTGGGGCTGCCTTCAGATGATGGGAGGCTTATGAGAGGTGCAGGATATTCAGTGCGGCACCACTTACATGGCGTGAGTTCTCCGTTCTCTTCTTGGAGAAGTTCGTGCCACAGTCTCGCAGGGAGGAGCTACGCAGATAGTTTGAGCAGCTGCGTCAAGATGGCATGTCTATGACCTAGTACGAGATGAGGTTTTCTGAGTTGGCTCGTCTCGCAGTTTGGTTAGCTCCCACGGATAGGGAGAGGATTAGGAGGTTCATTGATGGCCTCACATATCAGTTGCAGCTGCCTATGACTAGAGAGAGGGTATATGGTGTTTGTTTCGACGAGGTGGTCTATATTGCTCAACAGATAGAGATGGTCCGCAGTAAGGAGCGTGAGGAGAGGGAGGTCAAGAGGCCTCGAGGTTCGGGTGGTCCCCGTGGTGTTCATTCTGGGATACTATCTTACCACAATAGGGGTCGTCCTTATAGGCCCACTAAGATGGCTCGTCCAGTTCACCATGGTGCATAATCTGGACATGGTTCATACAGTGCCCGTCAGGGACAGTCATCTCTCAGTCACTCCCAACCCAGAGTTCATCCCGTGCTCCATCAGTTTAGAGTTCATCCATGCTAGGCCCTTATAGTAGTTACTCTGATACTCGGGGATCGATTCAGTCCCCACCACTACCACTTCCGGGGAGTTGCTTCGAGTTCGGGGAGTTTGGGCATATATGGAGACAGTGTCCTCATAATCGGGAGGTCTAGTGCAGTAGAGGAGTCAGGCAATGACTTCAGCACTAGTTACTTCACCACCCGCCCAGCCAGCTCGGGGTGGGCCCCAGGAAGCTAGAGATCGCCCTAGAGGGGGACGCCGATCAGATAGCGGTCAGGCCCGATTCTATGCTATTCCTGCCAGGCCAGATGATGTTGCTTCAGATGCAGAGATCACATGTATTGTCTCAGTATGACATAGGGATGCTTCTATATTATTTGACCCTGGTTCCACTTATTCGTATTTATCATCATATTTTGCTCATTATCTGGATATGCCCTGTGAGTCCTTAGTCTCATCTGTTCATGTATCCACGCTCGTGGGCAATACTATTGTTGTGGACCGTGTATATCAGTCATGTGTAGTGACTATTAGGGGATTAAAGACTAAAGTTGATCTTTTATTGCTTAGTATGGTTGATTTTGACGTGATCTTAGGTATGGATTGGTTGTCTCCATGTCATGCTATGCTGGATTGTCACGCTAAGACCGTGACGTTGGAGATACCGGGGTTGCCAAGGATCCAGTAGAGAGGTTCTCGCGATTATGTTCCCAGCAGGGTGATTTCATATTTGAAGGCCCAAAGGATGGTTGGGAAGGGTTGTTTATCTTATTTGGCCTTTGTGAGAGATATTGGTGCTGATACCCCTACTATTGATTCTGTTCTGGTGGAGCAATATTTCCCGAAAGTGTTTCCTACATACCTGTCGGCCATGCCGCTTGACAGGGATATTGACTTTGGTATTGATTTGGTGATGGGCACTCAGCCCATTTCCATTCCTCCATATCGTATGACACCAGCTGAGTTGAAGGAATTGAAAGAACAACTTCAGGAACTTCTTGATAAGGGTTTTATTAGGCCTAGTGTGTCGCCTTGGAGTGCACCAATTCTGTTTGTGAAGAAGAAGGATGGTACTATGCGGATGTGCATCGACTATAGGCAGTTGAACAAAGTTACGATCAAGAACAAGTATCCTTTGCCGCGCATTGATGATCTATTTGACCAGCTTCAGGGAGAGAGAGTGTTCTCTAAGATTGATTTGACGTCTGAGTATCGCCAGTTGAAGATTCGGGATTCGGATATTCTAAAGATAGCATTTAGGACCCGTTACAGTCATTATGAGTTCCTTGTGATGTCTTTTGGGCTGACCAATGCCCCATCAGCATTCATGCATTTGATGAACAGTGTATTTCAGCCTTATCTCGACTCGTTTGTCATAGTATTCATTGATGATATCCTAGTGAACTTTGTAGCCAGGAGGAGCATGCCCAACATTTGAGGAATGTGTTGTAGCAGTTGAGGGAGGAGAAGCTTTATGCCAAGTTCTCCAAGTGTGAGTTTTGTCTTAGTTCGGTGGCGTTCTTGGGGCACGTGGTGTCCAGTGAGGGGATTCAGGTAGATACAAAGAAGATAGAGGCGGTTTAGAGTTAGTCCAGGCCATTCTCAGCTACTGAGATTCAGAGCTTTCTCAACTTGGCGGTTATTATCGTCGCTTCGTGGAGGATTTTCTCGTCTATTGCATCGTTTTTGACCAAATTGACGCAGAAGGGTGCTCCTTTCAGGTGGTTGGATGAGTGTTAGGAGAGCTTTCAGAAGCTCAACACTGCCTTGACCACAGCTCCAGTTCTAGTTCTACCTTCAGCTTCTGGTTCTTATACAGTGTATTGTGATGCTTCTCGGATTGGCATTGGGTGTGCATTGATGCAGGGAGGCAAAGTGATTGCTTATGCTTCGCGATAGTTGAAGTCCCATGAGAAGATCTACCATGTTCATGATTTGGAGTTGGCCGCCATCATTCATGCATTGAAGATTTAGAGGCACTATCTCTATGGTGTGTCTTGTGAGGTATTTACAGATCATCGGAGCCTCCAACACTTGTTCAAACAAAAAGATCTAAATTTGAGGCAGCGAAGATGGTTGGAGCTACTAAAGGACTATGATATTACCATTCTGTATCATCCCGGGAAGGCTAATATGGTATGCGATGCCTTGAGTAGAAAGGCGGTGAGTATGGGTAGCCTTGCATTCATTCTTGTTGGTAAGAGACCTCTTTCAGCTGATGTTCAGGCCTCTGCCAACCAGTTCGTAAGATTAAATATTTCGGAGCCCAGCCGGGTTCCAGCTTGTGTCATTTCTTGGTCTTCTTTATATGATCGCATCAGAGAGCGCCAATATGATCATCCCCATTTGCTTGTCTTTAAGGACACAGTTCAGCACGGTAATACCAAGGATGCTACTACTGGGGATGATGGGGTGTTGAGGATACATGGTCGGATTTGTGTGCCTACAGTTCGCGGTATTCCATTCATTCAGGTGCCACAAAGATGTACCAGGACTTGAGGTAGCATTATTGGTGGAGAAGAATGAGGAAGGATATAGTGGGGTTAGTATCTTGGTGCCTTAACTGTCAGCAGGTGAAGTATGAGCATCAAAGACCGGGTGGATTGCTTCAGAGGCTAGAGTTTCCATAGTGGAAATAGGAGCGGATCACCATGGATTTTGTAGTTGGGCTCCCACGGACTTTGAGCAAGTTCGATGCTATTTGGGTGATTGTGGATCGGCTGACCAAGTCCGCGCACTTCATTACAATTGGGACTACTTATTCTTCGGAGCGGTTGGCTGAGATTTACATCTGCGAGATTGTTAGCCTTCACGGTGTGCCAGTGTCCATCATTTCATATCGGGGCACGCAGTTTACATCGTAGTTTTGGAGAGTCATGCAGCGAGAGTTGGGCACCCAGGTTGAGTTAAGTACAATATTTCACCCTCAGACGGACGGACAGTCAGAGTGCACTATTCAGATATTGGAGGACATGCTACGCGTTTGTTTCATTGATTTTGAGGGTTCTTGGGATCCGTTTCTGCCGCTCGTGGAGTTTGCCTACAACAATAGCTACCAGTCGAGAATTCAGATGGCTCCGTATGAGGCTTTGTATGGGGACAGTATCGATCTCTGATGAGTTGGTTTGAGCTGGTGGAGGCTAGTCTATTGGGTACTGACTTGGTTCAGGATGCTTTGGACAAGGTTAAATTAATTCAGGATCGGCTTCACACGATGCAATCCAGACAGAAGATTTATGCTGATAGGAAGGTTCGGGATGTTGCTTTCATGGTTGGGGAGAAGGTACTACTCAAGGTTTCACCCATGAAGGATGTTATGAGATTCGAGAAGAAGGTCAAGTTGAGCTCTCAATATATTGGGCCGTTTGAGGTACTTCATATGATTAGAGAGGTGGATTACAAGCTTGCCTTGCCACCTAGTTTGTCGAGAGTGCATCCAGTATTTCATGTTTCTATGCTCCGGAAGTATGTCGGCGATCCGTCTCATGTTTTGGATTTCAGCACGGTTCAGTTATGGTGATTTGACTTATGGTGTGGAGCTGGTGGCCATTTTAGATCGGCAGGTTCAAAAGTTGAGGTCAAAGGACATAGCTTCAGTGAAGGAGCAGTGGAGAGGTCAGCCAGTTGAGAAGGCTACTAGGGAGATAGAGCGGGAGATGCAGAGCAGATATCCACGCCTATTTGAGACTCCAGGTATGTTTCTAGATCCGTTCGAGGATGAACGTTTGTTTAAGAGGGGGAAGATGTAACGACTCATCCGGTTATTTCAAGAGTTGTAGTCCCGTTCCCCTATTTACTGCTCATTTTATGCTTTACCGTTGTTATGTGACTTGCCGAGGTAGTAGGTTTGGGATCGGAGAGGTTTCAGAATGAATTGAGACACTTAGTCTCAAGGATGAAAACTTAAGTTGAAAAGGTTGACCAGATGTGGACTTATGTGTAGACGATTCCGAAATGGAGTTTTGACGGTTCTGTTAGTGCCGTTAGGTGATTTTGGACTTAGGAGTGTGTCCGAATTGTGATTTGGAGGTCCGTAGTGAAATTAGGCTTGAAATGGCAAAAGTTGGAAATTTAGAAGTTTGACCGAGAGTGGACTTTGTGGATATCGGGCTCGAATTGGAGTTCCGGGAGTTGGAGTAGGTCTGTGGTGTCATTTGTGACCTGTGTGCACAATTTGAGATCAATTGAATGTGATTTGATAGGTTTCGGCATCGTTTCTAAAAGTTAAAATTTCCTTAGTTTCAATAGACTTGAATTGGAGTGTCATTCATGTTTTTGATGTTGTTTGATGTGATTTGAGGGCTTGACTAAGTTCGTATCGTGTTTTAGGACTTGTTGGTATAATTGGTTGAGGTCCCGGGGGCCTCGGGTGGAGTTCAGATGGTTAACAGATCGAAATGGGATTTTGGAGGATTGCTGAAGCACCAGGTCTGGTGCAATCACACCTGCGAGAGTTTTGATCGCAGATGCAAAGCCGCATGTGCGCACCAGCCATCGCAGAAGTGGCCAGGAGTGGAGTTGGGCAGAGCTCGTAGGTGCGAAGAGCTTGCCCGCACCTGCGAGGTCGCAGGTGCGGAGAATTGAATGCAGAAGCGGAAATGGGAAAGGAAGCTGGCTTCGTAGAAGCGACAGTGCGCTCGTAGATGCGTGTACGCAGGCGGGAATCTTGGTCCACATGCGCAAAGCCTATTGCAGGAGCGAATGGTTTGGCCGCACCTGTGAAGCCGCATGTGCGGAAAGCCTTGGCAGTGTTTAAATTTGAGGGTTTCCGAGATTTTCTTCATTTTGGAAATTTCAAGCTCGGGTTTAGGCGATATTTGATAGGGATTTCAAAGGGATTCTTGAGGTAAGTCACTTGCGGTTTAGTTCATTCAATAAATATATTTCCCCATTGATTTTCCCTCCTAGATTTTATGGTTTTGAGGTGTAATTTGGGAGTTTGAGGCTAGGGATTTAGAGAGTTTAATTTGGGAATTTGAGTGACGATTTGGTGTCGGAATTTGGTAAAATTTATATAGTTGGACTCGTGGTTGAATGGGTTTCTGATTTTATGACTTTATCGGATTTCGATACGTGGGCCTAGGGACCGGCTTCTGAGTCAACTTTTGACTTTTGATTAATAACTTAGTATTTTCTTGTGGAATTGATTTCTTTAGCCAGTGTTGATTGTATCGAACTGTTTGTGGCTAGATTTGAGGCATTTGGAGGCCGATTCGCGAGGCAAGGGAGTGTTGGAGTAGGGATT
Source organism: Nicotiana otophora (assembly GCA_000715115.1). Taxonomy (NCBI): domain Eukaryota; kingdom Viridiplantae; phylum Streptophyta; class Magnoliopsida; order Solanales; family Solanaceae; genus Nicotiana; species Nicotiana otophora. The sequence continues at coordinate 112,429 of AWOL01S0057337.1, forward strand.
TGCACGGATTGAGGTAAGTAACAGTTCTAAATTTGGTTCTGAGGGAATGAAACCCTGTATTATATGTCGTGTGATTGGTTTTGAGGTGACACACATGCTAGGTAATGGGCGTGTGGGCGTGCACCGTAGGATTTGTGACTTGGTTAATTCTATGGAATTATGCAGTTGAATAATCTATTGTTATCCGTATATTCTCCATGTGTTATAAAAATGGAACTGTAAATCATGTTAGAAATCACGTTTAGGCCATGTGTTGGCACTGTAGGGACCCATAGAGGTCTTGTTACATGTTGAATTATCTGCTAAATTGTTGTTTTGTACTTAGTCACAGTTTTACTGAATATTATATCTCAGTCCCTATTGTTCTTTATTGATATATTATATTATCGCTGTTTGGGTTGATTATCATGATTATTGAGAGCCCGAGAGATGGGAGAGATTTATGACTGAGTGAGGACGAGGGCCTCATTGTGAGGATATTTATGGGAGCAGGCTGCACGCCGCAATATAGTTTATTGATTTATGCCATGATTGGCTTGTTATAGCGCTTGGGCTGAAGGATCCCCTTCGGAGTATGTATACCCCCAGTGAGCGCAGGTAATTACTGAGTGCGATTGCCGAGCGTGAGTGCCGCGTGTCTGAGAGAAATGAGAGATTGTGAGGAATGAGTGACTGTGAGATTGGAGTGAATGGGAGGACTCAGTGACTGTCGTTATGAGAATATGTACTTGATTTCATTACGGTTGTACTTTAGCTGGCATATATCACTTTTATGAAATTTCTGAGAGATACTATATCCTGTTTCAATTGAACTTGGCATGAATTATCTGTTTTAGCTTTAACTGTCAAACTTGAAAGAATGTCTATTTTTTTGTATTGTATTTTCTGAAATTGAACTGTATCTGTGAAGCTCGTCACTACTTTCAGTCCAATAGTTAGTCTTGTTACTTACTGGGTTGGTTGTACTCGCGCTATACACTGCACTTCGTGTGTAGATTCAGGTGTTTACGGACACGGTGGGTGTTGATCATCTTAGCAGCTTGACTATTTTGGAGATTTCATGGTACTGCCCGGCGTTCGCAGACCTTGATTCTTCCCTCCTATTTTTCAGCTTTATATATTTAGTATCCGTTTTTCATAGACAGTATTTTCAGACTTGTGTTGTATAGACACTCATGTACTCAGTGACACCCTAGTTTTGGGAATTTCCATATTGAGTTTTGATTTTCTATCCAGTTTTAAGAGAGCTTTAATTATTTAAAATGTATTAGCTAGTTTTCATTTTGAAAGTGTTAGTACTTGTAATGACCCGACCGGTCGTTTTGAGAGTCTTAGCCCTGTTCCCCCATTTACTGCTCAGTTTATAATTTATAACTGTTATGCGACTTGCCAGGGTAGTTAGTTCGGGTCCGGTGAAGCTTCAGAATGAATTGAGATACTTAGTCTCAAGGAGGAAAAACTTAAGTTGAAAAAGATGATCGGATATTGACTTATGTGTAAACGATCCCGGAATAGAGTTTTGATGATTTCAATAGCTCCGTATGGTGATTTTGGATGTAGGAGCGTGTCCGAAATATTATTTGGAAGTCCGTAGTTAAATTAGGCTAGAAATGGCAAAAATAGAAAGTTTAAGTTGGAAGTTTGACCGGGGAGTGGACTTTTTGATATCGGGGTTGGAATCCAGTTCTGAAAATTTTCATAGGTCCGCTATGTCATCTATGACTTGTATGCAAAATTTGAGATCAATCGGACTTGATTTGATCGGTTTCGGCATCTAATGTAGAAGTTGAAATTTCTTAAGTTTTATTAAGCTTGAATTGTGGTATGATTCGTGGTTTTAGCATTGTTTGATGTAATTTGAGGTTTTGACTAAGTTCGTATGATGTATTAGGACTTGTTGGTGTATTTGGTTGAGGTCTTGAGGGCCTCGGGTGAGTTTCGGATGGTTAACAGATTGAATTTTTGACTTGGAACTTTGTTGGATTTTTTCTGATGCACTATTTGGTTTCCTTCTTCGCGTTCGCGAGAGAGGTCTCGCGTCCGCGAAGGGGAACTAGAGGCAGGCGAGTTTTGTTTTTCGCGCTCGCGACAAAGGAACCGCGTTCGGGAAGGGTTGATGGCAGTGTTCATTGCGAATGCGTGAAGGCATTCGCGTTCGCATAGAAGGGCGAGGCCAGATTGGGTAATGGGCAATAAAGCCTCGCGTTCGCGAAGGGGAGATCGCGTTCGCGAGGTTGCCTTTGCGTTCGCGAAGAGTAAAATTTGGGCAGCATAATTTTGTGCTTCGCGAACGCGAGGGACCTGTCGCGTTCACAAAGAAAAAAAGCCTGGACATAATGTTTAAGTTCTGTCCCATTTTCCATTTTTAGCGATTTGGAGCTCTGGGAGAGGCGAATTTCGGGAGATTTTCAAGAAAAACATCAGGATAAGTGTTCTTAACTCAATTTTGGTTAAAGTACCCGAATCTATGGTAGTTTTTAACATTTAATTGTGAATTAAGTTGGAAACTTTTGGATAACCTCTTAGTTAAATTTGAAAATTTGAGGCCGAATTATTATCGAAATTTAGTAATTTCGGTATGGTTGAACTCGTGGTTGAATTAGAGTTCATATTTTGTAACTTTTGTCGGGTTCCGAGACGTGGGCCCCACGGACAATGTTTGAGTTAATTTTCGGATTTTGTTGGGAAAATTAGTATTTTCATATGGAATTAATTCTAAAAATTTATATTGATTAAATCAAATTAATTGTGACTAGATACGAGGCTTTCGGAGGCCAATTCGCAAGGCAAAGGCATAGCGGAGTAAAGAATTACACTGTTCAAGGTAAGTGACTTGTCTAACCTTGAGTGGGAAACATTCCCCTTAGGATTGGTAATGTCATGAAAAATTATGATGTGTTGAAAGCCGTATACGCGAGGTGACGAGTGTGTACACGGGCTAAATGTGAAAAAAAATCTGGTTTCACATTGTTTAGATCTTTTTTACATATTAATTAAATTATTTTATCCTGTTATATTCATCATCATTGGTCTATTTTTATATTTTAAATTGCCTTACCATTTCCTGCTATTTGCTTTACCTGTTTAGTTGAAGCTTTGTTTCTTTTATTCTGTGCTCATTATTTAAAGGTTGAATTTCTTAATTGAATTATTATTAAAATGAAGTATTTGACATAAAAAAAATTGGTATTGAGGCAAAGTGTTAAATTTGTGATTTTTTTTTTTGAGTTATTCACTCCCGAATATTTTGTGAGATTTTGTGTTCATTGTGATTGAGCCGTGAGCTCCTTATTGTGAAAAATAATGTGTTGTTAATTTATTTTGGCAAGTTGAAATATTTGAACACTTGAGGTACAAATTATGATATATTGTGATATTGATATGTATGTGGTTGTATAAGGTCTGGGTGTTGAAACGCATGCGGTGAGATAAAGGTGGCTTGATACACATGGCTAGTAGGGAAACTACTAGAAGTCATGCGATGTGATAAGGGTGGCTAAAACGCGGGATGCTATTTCGGGAAAAATAATTTCTTTAAAATTAAATGTGAAGGCTCCCACGGAGATATAAGAAAAAATAATATTGTGAATTTATTTATGATTTGGGACTACGAGGCGGTACCTCGGGAGTTCCCTTGTTGATATTTTCTCATTGGTATACTTGTCTTGATTATTTTTTTGTGTTTCCCTAAATATGTAATTTTCTGTTTTTCTTCCGTGCTGTATTAATTGCCCTTACTCTGTGCAATTAAATTGTGACATACTCCTTACTTGATTCACTTCCATTGTCGTCATTATTATTATTATTATTATTATTATTATTATTATTATTATTATTATTATTATTATTATTATTATTATTATTATTATTATTATTATTATTATTATATTGTTAAACTGTTAGCCCTGTCTTTTATTATTGCTAGTAGGGCCCTGACCTAACCTCGTCACTACTCTATCGAGATTAGGCTTGACACTTACTGGGTACCGCTGTGGCGTACTCATACTACGCTTCTGAACATCTTTTTGTACAGATCCAGGTATTTTCTACCAGACTAGGTATCAGTGAACTAGTCTGTACGCGGAGACTTCAAGGTATATCTGCCAGCGTACGCAGACCTCGGAGTCCCCCTCTATCTTTATTATGTTGTTTTCCTTATCTTCATTAGACTATAATGTTTAGAGACACTTAGTATTTCTCTTAGAAGCTTGTGACTTATTCCTACCGGATTTTGGGAGTTGTAACTATTTTGAATTGCAATTTTAATTATTTCATTTGTTGAGATTTGAGTTTCAGTTTTAGATTTTGTTATTCCGTAAAATTGATAGGCTTACCTAGTTTTAGAGACTAGGTGCCATCACGACATCCTACGGAGGGAATTTGGGGTCATGACAAGTTGGTATCAGAGCTCTAGATTCATAGATGTTATGAGTCACAAGCAGGTTTAGTAGAGTCTCGCGAATCGGTATAGAGACATGTGTACTTATCTTCGGGAGGCAATGGAACTGTTAGAAAAATGCTCACTTCTTTGATTCCTTATCATGCGCATTGTTGACCTCGAAATTCTAAACCACTATCTTTTTATTCTCTCATAAATGGTGAGGACACGTACAACTAGATCCGATGATCACACACCTGCGCCCCTTGTTGGAGCCGAAGAGGCCGGGGCTGGGGCAAAGGCCGGGGTAGAGGCCGAGGACGTCCACGTGGTGCAGCCAGAGCACCTGCACGAACTGCTGCAGAGGAACCACCAGTAGCTCCAGTTGGAGAACAGGCACCTGAGACATCTGTTACTACCCCTGCACTTCAAGAGACTCTTGCCCGGCTTTTGAGCATGTTTAGCACTCTAGCTCAGGCAAGATTGATTCCACTTGCTCATGTCATATATCAGGCCGGGGGAGGAGCACAGACTCCCGCCGCCCGTACCCCAGAGCCACGGGCCCAGGTTGACTATGCCCTAGAGGTTATACCAGTGCAGCCAGTTGTCCCAGTTCGGCCCGAGGTTAGGACAGCAGTTTCGGAGGGGGGGCAGCTCAGGTTCGAGAGGTACAAGAAGTACTACCCTCCTACCGTCAGTGTCTTGGTGTCAGAGGATGCCCAGGGTTTTCTTGAGGAGTGTCACAGTATCCTCCCTACTATGGGTATTACAGAGACTAGTGGGGTTTCTTTCACGGCATTCCAGGTTAGAGGAGTGGCCTACCAGTGGTGGCGAGCATACGAGTTTGATAATCCGGTTGAGGCAGCTTCACTCACTTGGACTCAGTTTTCAGATATGTTCTTGAGAGAGTATGTTCCTCAGAGTCTTAGAGATGCATGTCACGCAGAGTTTGAGCAGTTGCGCCAGGGCACTATGACAGTATCGGAGTATGCAGTCTAGTTTAGTAATTTATCTAGGCATGTACCTGCCCTAGTTGTTACTGTCAGAGAGCGTGTTCGTTGATTTATTGAGGGACTCCACCCTAGTATCAGATTCAGTATGGCCCGAGAGCTGGAGATGGACATCGCATACCAGCAGGTGGTGGCAATTATTAGGATATTGGAGGGTATGCCGATCCGGGAGAGAGAAGAGAGGGAAGCTAAGATACCTTGAGATTCTGGCACGTATAACAGTTCTCGTGCCCCAGCTGCAGCCCGTCATAGTAGAGGCTATGTGGGACGTCCAATTCATTCAGCACTTCCAACTTCCAGCGGTATTCCGGCTACTCACAAACCTCAGGTTCCATATTATGCATCGCTAGTGTCTATTGTACCTCATGCATGGGGTGCTTTCAGCGGTCAATCCAGCCGATCAGGCCCGAGCCAGTCTTAGCAACCACGTCCTCCAAGGGCTTGTTTTGAGTGTGGTGACACTTGTCATATAATGAGGGATTTCGCCAGACTTAGAAGTGGTGAACCTCCACAGATTTCTCAAGACCCACCTATTCCACATGGCCCTCAAGCTTCTCAGGTCATGATTACTGCACTAGTTGCCACTCCACCTGCATAGCCAGCTCGAGGTGGAGGTCGGAAAGGTAGTGGTCGCCCTAGAGGGGGAGGCCAGGCCAACTATTATGCCTTTCCTACTAGGACAGAGGCAGTTGCATCCGATTTTGTTATCACACGTATTGTTCCAGTCTATCATAGAGATGCATCAGTCTTATTTGATCCAGGCTGCACTTATTCTTATGTGTCATCTTATTTTGCCCCGTATTTGGGTGTATCCCGTGATTCCTTGAGTTTTTTTGTTTATGTATCTACACCTATGAGTGATTCTATTATTGTTAACCGCGTGTATCGGTTATGTTTGATTGTTATCAATGGTTTTGAGACTAGAGCTGATTTATTATTACTCAGTATGGTGGATTTTGATATTATTTTGGGCGTGGACTGGTTGTCGCCCTATCACGCTATCCTTGATTGTTACGCCAAGATGGTGATGTTCGCTATGCAAGGTCTACCGTGGCTAGAGTGGAGAGGTACCTTAGAATATGTTCCTAGCAGGGTTGTTTCATTTCTTAAGGCTCAACAAATAGTTGAGAAGGGGTGTGATGCGCATCTGGCCTATGTGAGAGATGTTAGTGTTGATACTCCTACCTTGGAGTCAGTATAGTAAGGGATTTTTCAGATGTATTTCCAGCGAATCTTCCGGATATGCCACCCGACAGGGATATTGACTTTGGCATTGATTTGTTACCGGGCACTCAGCCCATTTTTATTCCACCATATCGTATGGCCCCAATAAATTGAATGAATTAAAAGAGCAGTTACAGGAATTGCTTGATAAGGGTTTTGTTCGGACCAATGTATCGCCTTGGGGTGCTCCTGTCTTATTTGTGAAGAAGAATGATAGTTTTATGCGGATGTTTAATGATTACCGCTAGTTGAACAAGGTTACAGTGAAGAACAGGTATGCATTGCCACGTATTGATGACATATTTGATCAAATTCAGGGTGCCAGAGTGTTCTCTAAGATCGACTTACATTCAGGCTATCATCAATTGAAGATTCGGGAGCTAGATATCCTAAAGACTGCTTTCAGGACTCGGTATGGTCATTACGAGTTCCTTTTGATGTCATTTGGGCTGACCAATGCCCCAACGACATTTATGCATTTGATGAACAGTGTATTTTAGCCCTATCTTGACCCATTCGTCATTGTGTTTATTGATGACATTGTGGTGTGTTCCCGGAATCGGAAGGATCATGAGCAGCACCTGAGGACTGTGCTTCAGACTTTGAGAGAAAAGAAGTTATATGCAAAATTTTCATAATGTGAATTCTGGCTAGATTTAGTGGCATTCTTAGGTCATATAGTTTAGTGCGAGGGGATCAATGTAGATTCGAAGAAGATTGAGGCAGCACAGAGTTGGTCCAGACTGTCCTCAACTACGGAGATCCGGAGTTTTCTTGGCCTGGCGGGGTATTATCGTCGATTTGTAGAGGGTTTCTCTTCTATTGCTGCACCTATGACCAAATTGACCCAGAAGGGTGCTCCGTTTAGGTGGACCGGGGAGTGTGAGGAGAGCTTTCAGAAGCTCAAGACAACTTTGACTACAGCCCCAATATTGGTGTTGCCTACAGGCTCAGATAACGTGTATTATGATGCGTCGCATATTGGTCTTGGTGCAGTTTTGATGCAAGACGGTAGGGTGATTGCCTATGCATCCAAACAGTTAAAGGTAAATGAGAAGAATTATCATTTCCACGATCCTGAATTAGCAGCTATTGTTCATGCCTTGAAGATCTGGCGGCACTATTTGTATGGTGTCCTTTGTGAGGTCTACACCGATCACCGGAGTTTACAACATTCGTTTAAACAGAAGGATCTTAACTTGCGGCAGTGGAGGTGGTTGGAGTTGCTTAAAGATTATGATATCACCATTCTCTATCATCATGGGAAGGCCAATGTACAGGCTGATGCCTTGAGTCGTAAAGCAGAGAGTTTGGGCACCTTATCATATCTACCAGTAGCAAAGAGGCCTTTAGCCTTGGATGTTAAGGCCTTGGCCAACCAGTTTGTTAGATTGGATATTTCTAAGCCGAGTCAAGTTTTGGCTTGTGTGGTTTCTCAGTCTTCTCTTTATGATCGTATCAGAGAGCGTCAGTATGATGACCCCCATCTTCTTGTCCTTAAGGACACAGTTCAGTATGTTGATGCCAAGGAAGTCACTATTGGAGATGACGGCGTATTACGAATACATGGCCGGCTATGTGTGCCCAATGTAGATGGTTTGTGTGAGTTAATTCTCCAAGAGGCTCACAGTTCGTGGTACTCCATTCATCCGGGTACTGCGAAGGTGTATCAGGACTTGAGACAACATTATTGGTGGAGGCGGATGAAGAAAGACATAGTAGAATATGTAGCTCGTTGCCTAAATTTTCAACAGGTGAAGTATGAGCATCGGCGACCGGGTGGATTGCTTCAGAAGTTAGAGATTCCAGAATGGAAATGGGAGCGGATCACAATGGATTTTGTTGTTGGGCTCCTATGGTCTCAGAGAAAGTTCGATGCAGTTTGGGTGATTGTGGATAGATTGACCAAGTCAGCTCAGTTCATTCTTGTGGTTACTACTTACTCTCCGAAGCAGCTGTCTTAGGTTTGCATTCGCGAGATTGTCAGGCATCATGGGGTACCAGTATTTATCATCTCTGATCGGGGTACACAGTTTACATCACGGTTCTGGAGAGCCGTACATCGAGAGTTGGGTACTTTGTGGAGTTGAGTACGACATTTCACCCTTAGATGGACGGACAGTCCGAGTGTACTATTCGGATATTGGAAGATATGCTTCGCACGTGTGTGATAGATTTTGGGGGTGCTTGGGATCAGTTCTTGACACTTGCAAAGTTTGCCTACAACAACAGTATCAGTAGAGCATTCAGATGGCACCGTATAAGGCTTTATATGGTAGACAATGCCGATCTCCAGTGGGTTGGTTCGATCCGGGCAAGGCTAGGCTATTGGGTACGGACTTGGTTTAGGATGCTTTGGAAAAGGTTAAATTAATTCAAGATCGACTTCGTACAACCCAATCTAGACAGAAGAGTTATGTGGATCGGAAGGTTCGTGATGTTGCATTCATGGTTGGTGAGCGGATCTCGCTCCGGATTTCGCCTATGAAGGGTGTTATGAGATTCGGGAAGAAGGTCAAGTTGAGCCCTAGGTATATCGTGCCTTTTGAGATTCTTGAGAGAGTTAGAGAGGTGGCTTACAGACTTGCACTACCACTATGTCTCTCTGCAATTCATCCAGTGTTCCATGTTTCTATGCTCCGAAAGTATCACGGCGATTCGTCTCATGTGTTAGACTTCAGCTCAGTCCAGTTGGACAAGGATCTATCTTATGTTGAGGAACCAGTGGCCATTTTGGACAGACAGGTTAGAAAGTTGAGATCGAAGAGCATTGCTTCGCTAAAAGTTCAGTGGAGGGGTCATCCGGTCGAGGAGGCGACTTGGGAGACCGAGCATGATATGCGTAGCCTTTATCCTCATCTTTTCACCACTTCAGGTATGTCTCTACACCCGTTCAAGTCGAAGGTTTGTTTAATAGGGGGAGGATGTAACGACCCGATCGGTCGTTTTAAGAGTTGTGGCCCTGTTCCCCCATTTACTGCTCAGTTTGTACTTTATAACTGTTATGCAACTTGCAGGGGTAATCAGTTCGGGTCCGATGAGGCTTCAGAATGAATTGAGACACTTAGTCTCAAGAAGGAAAAACTTAAGTGGAAAAGGATGATCGAATATTGACTTATGTGTAAACGACCCCGGAATAGAGTTTTGATGATTTCAATAGCTCTGTATGGTGATTTTCGACTTAGGATCGTATCTGGAAAATTATTTGGAATGGCGAAAATAGGAAGTTTAAGTTGGAAGTTTGACCGGGGAGTGAAATTTTTGATATCGGGGTCAGAATCCAGTTCTGAAAATTTTCATAGGTCTGCTATATCATCTATGATTTGTGTGCAAAATTTGAGGTCAATCACACTTGAATTGATAGGTTTCGGCATCGAATGCAGAAGTCAAAAATTCTTAAGTTTCATGAAGCTTGAATTGTAGTATAATTCGTGGTTTTAGCATTGTATAATGTGATTTGAGGTTTCGACTAAGTTCGTATGATGTTTTAGGACTTATTGGTGTATTTGGTTAAGGTCCAGGGGGCCTCGGGTGAGTTTCAGATGGTTAACGGATTGAAATTTTGACTTGGAACTTTGCCGGAATTTTTCTGATGCACTGTCTGGTTTCCTTCTTCGTATTCGCGAGAGAGGTCTCGCGTTCGCGAAGGAGAACTTGAGGCAGCCGAGTTTCGTTCTTCGCGTTCGCGATGAAGGAACCGCGTTCGGTACAGGTTGATGGCAGTGTTCATCGCGAACGCGTGAAGGCGTTCGCGTTCGCATAGAAGGGCGAGGCCAGGCTGGGTAATGGACATTAAAGCTTCGCATTCACGTAGGGGAGATCGCATTCGCGAAGGCCAAGCTTAGTAAGGCATCGCGTTCGCGAGGTTGCCTTTGCATTAGCGAAGAGTAAAATTTAGGTAGCATAATTTTGTGCTTCGCGAACGCGAGGCACCCGTCGCGTTCGCGAAGGTGCCTCGCGTTCGTGAAGAAGAAAAGCCTGGACAGAATGTTTAAGTTCTTTTTAGCGATTTGGAGCTCGGAGAGAGGCGATTTTCAGGAGATTTTCAAGGAAAACGTCGGGGTAAGTGTTCTTAACTCAATTTTGGTTAAAGTACCCGAATCTATGGTAGTTTTTAACATTTAATTGGTGAATTAAGTTGGAAAATTTTGGATACCCTCTTGGTTAAATTTGAAAATTTGAGGGCCGAATTGTTATCGGAATTTAGTAATTTTGGTATGGTTGGACTCGTGGTTGAATGGGCGTTCATATTTTGTAACTTCTGTCGGGTTTCGAGATGTGGGCTCCACGAGCAATTATTTGAGTTAATTTTCGGATTTTGTTGGGAAAATTAGTATTTTCATATGGAATTAATTCTAATAATTTGTATTGATTAAATCGAATTAATTGTGACTAGATACGAGGCGTTCGGAGGCCAATTCGCAAGGCAAAGGCATAGCGGAGTAAAGAATTACACGGTTCAAGGTAAGTGACTTGTCTAACCTTGTGTGGGGGAATTTTTTCTTAGTATTGGTAATGTCATGAAAAATTAATATGTGTTGAAAGCCGTGTACATGAGGTGACGAGTGTGTACACGGGCTAAATGTGGAAAACATTCTAGTTTCAAATTATTTAGATCTTTGTTACATATTAATTAAATTATTTTATTATGTTATATTCATCATCATTGGTCTATTTTTATATTTTAAATTGCCTTACCTTTTTCTCCTATTTGCTTTATCTGTTTAGTTGAAGCTTTGTTTCTTTTATTCTTTGCTCATTATTTGAAGGTTGAATTTCTTAATTGAATTATTATTAAAATGAAGTATTTGACATAAAACAATTTGGTATTGAAGCAAAGTGTTAAATTTGTGAAATAGTTTTTTTTTTGTTGAGTTATTCACTTCCGAATATTTTGTGAGATTTTGTGTTCATTGTGATTGAGCCGTGAGCTCCTTATTGTGAAAAATAATGTGTTGTTAATTTATTTTGGCAAGTTGAAATATTTGGGCACTTGAGGTACAAATTGTGATATATTGTGATATTGATACGCATGCGGTGGTACAAGGTCTGGGTGTTGAAACGCGTGCGGAGAGATAAGGGTGGCTTGATAGGCGTGGCTTGTAGGGAAACTATTAGAAGTCATGCGGTATGATAAGGGTGGCTAAAATACGGGATGTTATTTCGAGAAAAATGATTTCTTTAAAATTAAATGTGAAAGCTCCCGCGGTGATATAAGAAAAAGAAATATTGTGAATTTATTTATGATTTGGAACTACGAGGCGATACCTCGGGAGTGCCCTTGTTGATATTTTCTCATTGGTGTACTTGTCTTGATTATCTTTTTGTGTTTCCCTAAATATGTATTTTTCTGTTTTTCTTCCATGCTGTATTAATTACCCTTACTCTGTGCAGTTAAATAGTGACATACTCGTTACTTGATTCACTTCCATTATCATTATTATTATTATTATTATTATTATTATTATTATTATTATTATTATTATTATTATTATTATTATTATTATTATTATTATAATATTGTTAAACTGTTCGCCCTGTCTTGTATTATTGCTAGTATGGCCCTGACCTGACCTCGTCACTACTCTACTGAGGTTAGGCTTGGCACTTACTGGGTACCGCTGTAGCGTACTCGTAATACGCTTCTGCACATCATTTTATGTAGATCCAGGTATTTCCTACCAGACCAGGTATCAGTGAGCTAGTTTGTACGCGGAGACTTCAAGATACATCTACCAGCGTATGCAGACCTCAGAGTCCCCCTCTATCTTATGTTGTTTTCCTTGTCTTCATTAGAATATGATGTTTAGAGATACTTAGTATTTATCTTAGAAGCTTGTGACTTATTCCTACCGGGTTTTGGGAGTTGTAACTATTTTGAATTGTAATTTTAATTATTTCATATGTTGAGATTTGAGTTTCAGTTTTAGAATTCATTATTCCGTATAATTGATAGGCTTACCTAGTTTTAGAGACTAGGTGCCATCACGACATCCTACGGAGGGAATTTGGGGTCGTGACAGTAATATTTTGAAATGTAGGCTTGCCTAATACCACGTTAGGCGCCATCATGACAGACTAAGTTTTGGGTCGTGACTAGTGCTGGCAAAATAGGCCCATATGTTGATAGCCCGCCCAGTCCGCCCATATTTTGGTGGGCTGGGTGAGTGATATTTTAAGTAGGACATATTTGAGCTTCAACCCATATTTACCCGTAAAAATATGGGTATTTGTGGGTAATATACGGGTTATATATATGGGTTAAGCTCTACGCGATTTTTCTAAACTCTCACAACTCAGAAGCATTTTCCTGCATCGACTTCTTCTCTTTCTTCCACGGGCAAATCTTCTCAATGGTAACTTCTCCTCATCTGAAACCTTTCTTCCTCATCTTCCCTCTTTTTCATCTTTTCCTTTCGTTTTTGAAATTTTAGGGCTAGACTGCTAGGGTTTGTGACTAACTCTAAAAATAACCATAAGTTATTTTTTTTATTTTATAAGGTTATGACTTTACGGAGGGTTTCTTGAATATTTAGGGATTTAACTAATTTTCTACTTTGATTCATGTATAATAGTTTCAGCATTTTTTTAATTTTAGGGATTGCAAAGGAGTTTGACGTATTTGAGCTTGAGGAGTTTGACATATTTGATAACCAGTTGGAGTCTAGTAGAGATAAAACACAATTAGATTTGTGCTTGGAGGAGCCTAATCTTGACAGTAAAGCAAATCCAAATTTGAATGTACTTGTCTTTTGGAAGAAAAATAGACTAAGGTTCCAGAACTCTCATTGATGGCACGAGATGTCTTGAGTATACCTATTACCACCGTAGCCTCGGAATCTACCTTTAGCATTAGAGGTTGCATTATTGGAAAGTTTCAAAGCTATATTTTACCTGCAAATGCGGAGGCGAAGTTGTGTACTAGAGATTGGCTTTGCGGGGAAGAAGGTAAATCATTCTATGTATATTATTTTTTTTGTTTTGTTCTTCTATAATAGTATTTCAATAAATTAATTTTAACTTTTCTTGTTTGTTTTTGTAAGATTGCAATGAATCAGATAGCGAGGAGGATGAAATTGTGGTAGACCTTCAACCGTATCTTGATAAACTTCGTTCGCATTGATAGGTAAAATTGTGTAAATAATTATGGCTAGCTTATGTAATGCACTTTCTGTCTATTTGGAATTGGGGGGGGGGGGGGGAGGATATTGATGAAATTGCAGTAGACCTATTAGTTTTTTATTTGATTATAATATTCCCGCTCTGTTAAGAGAACATTATCAAGTATTAACACTAATGACTGTTTTTCTTGAGATGCAGGTTTGTTATGGAGTAAGCAAGAGAAAATTATTGAAGGATGATATAGATTTTGTTGCTATGCTTGGGAAAGTTGCATTTACTGTCTAGCCTTTGTGGTTTATTATGTTTCTACAACATTATGTATCTACTATTTTTAATCTGCAACATTATGTATCTAGTTAATGACTTCATCTGCAGTACTATTGAGTTATTTTTATTGAATAATACGAAAATGGTGGAAGAAGTGATTGTTGTACTACTTGTTGTTGGGAAGTCAGTAGCTTGACAAATGGCAGAGCAGCGCTTTGGAGTAGCATTAATGAAATTATAAATGATTGCTTGTATTGAATTATGCTTAAAACTTCTTTTTACACAAATATATTAATACCTTGTGCTCCTAATCTTGTTACTAGTAGTGCAGAAAACAATAATTAGTCTCGGAGCTCCTACTCTTATGCCATCAACTCCTTGTGCCATGTAAAAGGGATAAAATGGGTTGTGGCCACTTTTTACCTAACCCATATTTTACCCAACTTGTATTTTCCCCATATTAATATGGACAGGTTGGAATCCAACCCGTTTTTGTTCAACCTATTTTCAATCCGCTCAAATCCGATCCAACCCGTACATTTGCCACCACTAGTCGTGACATATGTGTGTGCATTGGGAATAATACACAATTTTAAGTATGGGATGAAAAAATTGTTTGGATGATTTTCTATGCTATTTTAGTTGTGTTTTTTTATGTGTATTGAGTAAAAAAATAAAAAATAAAAAATAATTAGGTAGAAATAATCCCTTTTGATTTTTCTTATGGCCACGATTTTTTTTTTCAAGGGATGACTCTTTGAACTGGGTAGTTGTTTTTTTGTACGTAGAAATTTATAAAGTTTTGTACTTTTTCCGATGATGGACTTCCTTGACAGTTTTTTTGAGGGTTTAAAGTCCAGCGAAAAACACAATTTTTTTTTTTTGAACTGATAATGGAATGAGAAGAAGCTTGAGTAATTCATGCTTTTGACATATTTTATATCGGGTCTTAGGTATGGAGCATTTGAACTAAGTACTTTCTTCATGGTCTTTGTAATTACATGCCTTGAAAATATGTGTGGCTTTCTTTTGACATCGAGGCTCATCTCTAGACTCTTGTGATTAATTTCTGTGTGCTGAAACTTTATGATGACTGTGTTAATTGCTTTAATTTGAGAGTCGGGTCCGAGCCGTCCTAAGTGAGTCATGTGCATTGTGTGAAGTGAGATATTAGTGTACTCTGTGCCATCCTTGCTAGTCTAGAACTTGCCATGTGTGTGCGTCAAAGCGAAATGATTAAGTCTTGTAAGTTTGAGAAGTGATATATGTTTTCTTTGATTGACCATTTAGTCTATCTGCCTACCAGGACTAATATTATCCTTTGTCATCCCCTTTGAGCATATTGACCTTTTCTTTGGCAACCACATTACAAGCCGAAACCCTTTTGTTCTTAATCAAATCTTGATGAACCTTTACCTCTGAAAGCACTTAAGTAGTTAGAAGAGTAAAGAAATAGATTTGGTAGCTTTTGAGTGGAACCATAGAAAGGCCGACAAGGTGCAATTGTATATAAACAAAAATATACTAGCCAGAAAAAATAAATTAACGAAAGTGAAAAATAAAAGAGAAAGAAAGAAAGTTTAACACCTCCATATGTTTGTCTGAACTAGTAATGATCTATATATTGATGTGCTTAATGAAGAAAGACATAAATGTGTATGGTTTCATGGCAAGACATTGAAGTGGTCATGGTAAGAAGGTGCTTAGAAGCAAAGTGTAGTGCATTAAAGTGCTTAGGAGGGTTAGTCACTATTTTCTCAAATATATCCTACCTGTCTCTTAGCCTACATTACAACCTATAAAGTCCTACTTGATCCTAGACTTTGCAAGCTAAGATTAGTCAAGTCTTACACTACGGGCAAACATATGGTACGAACTTGGGTGGCATAGGAGTTTTCTTTGCGAGAGTGAGCAAATTCTTTCGATTTCAGAATTCTTAAAATATACTTGAACTTATATTTGAGTGTATGGACTACTTTCTCTATGTGGTTTGTTGGTGAGGGAACATGATTTGTAAAGGATTGGTAGAGATCTTGATTTTTGAGTTAGCACAAAAAGTGAGTCATAGTGTGGAATGCATTGGAGTCAAGTTTTGAGGCGAGAATGTGAGAAAGAATCACATGAATATTTTAAATAATCTTGGCATGAGTTTAAAACTTGAGGAAAGGTATGAAAAGTGCATATGTTGGGTTCTAAGCGTTGATATAACCCATTATCATTGGTGTGATGCTTGATTATATTTTCAAATGGGTTTCTTGCCTATACGTTTAATTTTAAGTTGCTCGAGGACAAGTAAGAGTTTAAGTGTTGGGTGGTGATAAATAATGAAAAGTGCATATTTTGTGTGTGTTTGTATGTTATTTCTTGTGTGAGTTGCGGGAGTTCACACTGCTTTTGAAGTGAAAGTATGCTCATTACGTGTTTCTTATGTGTAGGAACAAACTTATGTGGAAAAGGATCAAATAGGAGAAAAATTGTTGAAAAAAGAGCTGAAGAGAAAAGTCCTGGACAGCGAAGCGAGGTTCGCTTCACCAGACCGGGATCGGAACAGAAGAAACCAGAAAAGTTCCGGACAGCGAAGTGCGATTCAGTTCGCCAGATCGGGACCGGAGCAGAAAAAATCAACTTTTCCAATTCGAATTAGGAGAAGAAAAATTCGTCCCATATAAACTCTAGTTGCTATAAATGTATCCTAAAACGTGCTTTTAAGGGAGAGACACCACTTTGGAGAGAGAAAAGACTTTGGGGAGGTAAGAACACGCTTGGAGTAAGGAGAAGGATTTAACTTCACGTTTTTCTTCTTTTTTCTTATTTTTCCATTCTTATGAATTCTAGTGTTGTATTTTTACATTCTAGCATGAATAGCTAATTTCTTATCTAGGGTTTTGATGGAACCTTTTGGAGGATGAATTCTTGTTACGTTTTTATATAATTGTGCCTTTGAATTTCTCTACTTGTTTAACTACGTGCTTATTTCAGTTGATTGAAGAGCTCTCAATTGACTATGCCTATTTATTATGTATTGCTTGGAAACGGGTACATATTTAGGTAGTTGTTGAACAATATCACTCCTAACATATGTGAAGAATCAGTACGAATGGTTTAAAGGTGAGATTAGGAATAACCGAAATCTTGGTGCGATCTTAGTGAGCGGTAAATTAGTGCCAGCTAGCATAGTTCGGAAGAATATGTCTAGTAAATTATGGTAGTTGCTTGGAAGAGAATTACGACACCCGAAGTACTCACGATCGGTAAAGAATACTTAGGCGAAATTATAGGAGACGTGGCGGGAAGGATTCCGAAAATTGAGAAAATCATAAAACTCTAGGCCGCCTTAATCTTGTGTCCAATTCTTAGTCTCCTTAGTTGATAATTTTACTGCTTTCTAGTATTTGTTAGTTAATTAGTTAGAAATATAAATCTCAATCTTTATAATTTAGAAAATTGTTCAAACTTGTCTTCTTAGTGATAGTGAACAGTTATAGCTAAAACCTTAGTTCTCTGTGGAATTCGACTCCGGACTTTTAGACCGAATTGTATTTGCAGCTACCACTTATCCTTTTTAGGATTAGAGTTGTGCGTGATCATTAACTACTGGCATTGATATGTTGTGTTATTTGCCATATTTTGATGATATCCTACATCATGCCACAAAATGATACCATCCCTATTAAACAATTTAATTTTGAAAACAAAAGATCTATGAAAGAAATATCGTATATACTGAAACTTAAAATTCAACCCAACAAATAATTCTTCTATGTGGTGATAAAAATTCGACACAAGGTTTAGTGTTCTATTTCTATAATATCTTTGCAATATCCTTCGTTTTCATTTTTTTTCTCTACTTTTGTATTTGGAGTATTTTTGAAATTTCAAAATAACGTAATAAAGGGAAAAGAGAGAAAATGTAATCTTTAAAACACTTAACGAATATTAAGAAAATATCATTGTTGCGATATTTAATCAATGTTCACCTCAACATTTAATTTTTGTTGTTGTATTTCTAAGTATTTTTGTGATATTATATTAATTCAATGAACACAAAATATATGTTCTGTACCAAACAATCAAGGCAAAAATACACATAAACAAATCATTTCACAAAAATGAAAAACAAAGGAGAAGAAGCTAAGAGAGGAGGAGGAAGATAAATCATCAATTCCCACTCCGCTCTATAGAATCTATCTGATGGTATATTTTCATATTTTGCAGGAGAAATAATAAAATGTACAATACATTCTGAGTTATAAATAAAAGTATATCCCACTTGACACACGAGGAGCAATCCATTGACCCAATCACATATACCTCCCCCATTCAAATTGTAGATTGAAAATAGGAATTTAACTACTTAAAACATCTTTGTAATCAAAATGGCATACATATATGTAAATTGTAACAAAAAATGATCTCATACATATACACGACACAGAGATAGTGAGCACAACTTTTGTGAGAAGATAGCGAGAGAAAATAATAGATGCCTATAGATTTTCTATTACTTCCCCGGTACCGCACTCTTTGAAATAGTCCTTGCAATAATATTCTTAAAATCCTCAGATCAAACATATAGATAATTTCCAACCATTTGCCACAAAAAAATATGGTTTATTTAACACAAAATGTTAAAAAGGTTTTTTTTTTTAATAAGGCACAACCCATTTCATAGGATATGTCCAAGTATTGCTCTCAACAGAAACGTTGCAAGGTGAGACAAATATAATCTTTGAAGGATAGTAAAAGTAGCAAAGCAAGAACGGTCAATATTAAAGTAAGAATTACCTTGGATTGGTTAAGAGGATGCATAGGCTATCGATATTGCTTGGAGAAACCAAAGATATGAACCTTGTCACTCTCTTATTTTCCAAAGTGCTACGGGGTGTTCTTTCTTTTATATAAAGCATTGATGATACTCTGCACAATAGAATGAGAAAGTGAGAAATTCTAATCGATTGATTATAATAAGTTGTTACAACAATACGTCTCTTCAAGAACATCCGTTAAAAAATTGATAACAATTGCTGATTGCTGATTGACCGTTGTTTTATCTCAGACTTCCAAGAAACGGTTTGACTCTCCAGTAAATGACCCAAGAAACGTTTCAAGCAACAGTTGTTTCTTGTGTACAACAATATTTTTATTTATTGAATGTGAAAGTAGAAGGTAAAAATGCCAAAAAAAAGGAGATAAAAGATAAATATAATTGCTGGACATAGAAGGATGCCACATCACCTTCTCAATGTCTAGCTTTATTAATATATATATATATATAGATATAGATACATATAGATATACAAATTTATTTTGGATTAGAATAGGCCTGTCCAAATTTTTAGTTTAATAAGAAAGTTGTTAATGTTGAACCATCACGGCTGGACGCCCGTTCGACTATGTTAGGCGGGGCTGCTATGGATATTTGGGCAATGGGTAACTTTGTTCACGCAGGCCAGCCCATTCTTGCCAAACAATAGAATGTGGTCAGAAATTCATACGAGTATGACTTCAACGTCCATTATATTCATGCATACATATGAATTGTCATATCCCGAACTCGGGAGCGCTACCGGCGCTCAAACGAGATAATCCGACCAAGCAAGCCTGCTAGATTTCCTTCTACCCAACTCACCCATAAATAAAGAGAAGGTAAACTTCATTAATTAACACCAAGAGGGTCCATGACCAACACTAATTACATCACCATTAGTTACTTCATTTATAAAGTCTCAAAATACATACACTTTCATAGTTGAAGTGGAATATGTAATACACATACAACATTACTATCTTGACCTTCCCAATACCAATACACAACCCACACCATGTCTACAGAGCCTCTAATAGATACAAAAGAGTAGAATGATAGTGCCGGCAATAAGGCTCCGACTATACCTCAAAACATAATATACATACAACAAAAGATACACGACCCCAAAATGAAGTGGGGCTCACCAAGCCAACTGGGAAGAGAGTGTACCGCTATCACTGGTCAATGCCCTCCGCTGTGGAACCACCTGCATCCATTAAAGATGCAGCGCCCCCGAAAACAGGGGGGTTAGTACATGTCGAATAGTACTAATATGAAAACCAAACACCTATGCAAGGACTTGGAAATACAACATGAATATGATGAATCATGGTAACAATAAAAGTCTTAGTTAGCCGTTAAAGCCATCACAAATTTATTAAGAGCTTTCAATAACATTTATAAATTCTTAAGTCGGGGATCCTCTACAACTACCTTTACACAAAGCGGACTTGCCGCCTCACCCTCATACCTATATGCTACATGCTTGCATAATAACAACTCTCATACCCAAGAATCATACTCTCAATTACCCATCTTCTATCTAAACTTGAAATTGAAGACTAGGTTTAGAACCTTACCACTTGGATGAAAATCTTGTGAGATTTCTTGTTGAATTTCAAAGCTTGGACAAGATGTTGATGAACAAAGAACTTGGGGCTTACTTCTCTCTCTCTAGAACACTCCCCTCTTATCTCTAAAATGACAGGTTTTTGCCTTCAAAACGAGCCCCAAGGGCTTTTAATCAATCCCAAACAAGTTGGGGTGACGATATGAAATCTTATTTCTTTCAATTAGCTCAATTCAAATCCATTATGAGGATTCATCATGAAGTGGAAAATTTTGCGTTGGTTGCCAGCCTGCCGCAACCCTCTGTTCGACCCAAAATTTATATCTAGGTTTAAATAATTAGATTTTCTTAATAAAATTGGGTTAATCTTAGCCAATAATAATATCCACTAGATTATTCAACTAGTGCTATAGTAGAATGTCAAAAAATCTGTGGTAACAGTGGCACATATATGAAGTGAATATCATTAAATAGCAATAAATGGTGTGTAATGGTATTTATGTAAATATGTAACATAAATGACCGAAAAAGAGGATGAAGTCGTGTAATATTCCATCTGACGATGATTAATGATTGATGGACCTTTGAATATTCGGGTTCTCCTTGGATCGTGGGAGAAAATCTAGACAGAGATCTCAAGAAAAAGGTGTCTTTTATATGTATGTAATAAAGCAAGAATCTCAAGAGAATGTCAAAATATTGTTCTTTTACAAATGAATATCCAATCCCCCTATAACTATGTCTCTCTCTATTTATAAGGGGCCATGTGGCATAAAATCCTAATTGTACAGATTCTGGGAATATTCGCTGAAATATTCTCTTTAGAGTCAGATCAACAAAATTAGCCGTTACTGCTCCATTTAAGGAAGGTACTTGTCCTTGACCTCGATCTCTGTTAACTCACTTCGACCTAGTCCCTATCTTTCGTTAGATCACTTCGGCCTTGAAACTGTCTTTTATTGAAATCATACTGATGACATGTGGCAGACTTCGAAAACTCTCCTAGTGCTAACGTAGCATAAATATAACTAGGATAAATTTTGGCCTATTCAGTTAGTCCCTCCGTTCATTGAGGTCGTCTAAGATGGACGAATTCAATGAGCGGATAAGATCGCTAGGGCCATCTTTGAGGTCGAGACCGTTGAGCAGATAACATCGGTCGTGATCATTGTAACGAGCAGATGACATGGCTCTCTGTGGGCCACGTATTTCAAATCCCTTAAATTTTGCTGGAGATTTGTTGGACATGTCTGGTCCAAGACAGGGAGTGATGTCATGATGTCATGCATCATGATGATGCTAGTTTTTGATGCATTGTGTCGATTTGCGCATAACCTTTGATTGGATCTACCGTATCGATTCTAGTGCCAATTATGACGAGTCGCTTTGGGTTTTGTGCCCATTATAAAAAACCATTTCGGATTTTGTGCCTCAATTTCTATAAATAGAGATGGCCAAACCTGAATTTGAATCTGTTATTCTTCCACACTTTGAGACTTTAAACTTCCTCTCTAAACTTCCGTTTTCTGCTTCACTGCTCTATACCACATCCCAAACTTTCTTCCAAGTATCCTTCGTCACTTTCTCATAAATATGTCGAATTTACCATCCGATGTTGGTGAAGAGAGCCACGTCGTTCTGTTGGCAGTTGTGTTCCCTGCTCATGGGGAGAATGATGTTGCCACCGTTGAGGATGAAAGTTTTCCATCAACGGATGAGATCATCAACCCGTAACCCTAGAGCCAGGTCCGATTTCTAACAATCGCCGGACGCGGCGCCTGGAAAATTCCTATCGACAATAACACCCAATCAATTAGCTTAATTTAAAGCCAAGTTCGACCACCTCAACCATATCAAATTGATCCCCGCCGAGGTGGACGAAGTACATGTTCACCGCCCCGGGTACTGCGCTCTATACACTTACCCATTCACTATCGGTTACTCATTTCCTCTTCTCCCGCTGGTTGAGGCATTTTTCCACCACTATGCATTTTCCATCCCCTGCTTTCCCCTTACGTTTACAAGGTCATAAAGATGTTGACCAAGTTTGCTGAGTTTACTGGTGTCGAGGTGACAGTGTGGCATTTGGTGCACCTGTTCGCTCCTAGCATCTAGGGAGACGATGTTGAATCGTCATCACCGTGGAGGCAAGTGCTTGGTGGTGAAGATGGATGACAAGGCCAACCGCCAATTCTGGTTTGATTTCTTTTACGTTAGAACTGAGGACGTTGTGGCTAGTGTCTGCGGCTTCCCCATGGCTTGGAATTATACACATAAGTGTCCATGTTTCTTTCATTTTTACCTTTTGCATCTCTTCGCCTATTTCGGGCTAGTCAAGTAAATCTTCCTTTCTTGTAGCCAACAAATGTCCTCCCCCTCTAGCCGTACGCATCGCCGACTGGGTCGGGCAAATTCTCCCTCATGCTGTTGGGATTCGTGATTGGCCCAAGCTTCTTTAAGAAGTTCAGACCGGCTCTGCTTTCCACAGTTAACTTATCTTTTTAGCCGTGATCGTTGCTTCTTTTTGTTCTATGTTGTCTTGCTTTGTTAACTTTTATGTTTCTTCCTTTCCCAGGTCCGGTTAGGGGGTCTTCTCGAAGGAGCGGGGAACATGTGCCCTTTTTTAGGAAGAGGGCTGTTATGCCTTTGCTTTTTCCCCCTTCATGATTACTGCTCCTTATGCACCCGTCCCCGCTGTTGCGGCCTAAGAATTTGACTCTGTCCCAATTCCTGCCTCTGCTCCTCAGCTATTTTCGCTGATTGACGAGGACGACAAAGTCTCCCCGGTTATGGGGATCTTAGGAATTGCAATAGGAGAGTCGTGGATGCCAGAGGGGAAAATCCCGATTTCCGTTGACTCGATGGAGGATGACTTGGTTATTAGAGAGACAGTGACAATTCATATAGGAAAAGATATAGGGGCAAGCACCGATCCCCCTCCCCACCCTCCCCAACTAGAAGTAGTGTCCATGGACGTGTTTGAGGAAAGAAGAGGCTTCGTCCTCTAAGGAGAAAATGGATGTCTTTTCGTCAGTCCGTGACAAAGGGAAAGCCATCGCTGAAGAGGACGCCAGATCTGATTCCGACATGGACCTAGATGAACTGAGAATGATCGATGACGCGCTTACCCAACTCGAGGTGAGTATGGAGAGAGGTTCTAAGACCATCACGATCCCAATGGATCGCGATTTGCTTTTAATAGGTAGTCCCTGCTCTCGGTCCTTTATGTTCCAAAGTCGAGGGTGAGACCCTCAAGAATATAACCAACAGAACTTTGTCGAAGAATATCGCCGGACTCGCTATGACTGTTATTCGCCTTTCTCCTTATACCTTAGCTTTGTTTAAAGTTCTAACCTTTTTTCTTTGTTTAGCAGAAGATCATTCTAGAAATTGAGAGTGCTTGGAGGGAGAATAGACGTAAAGAAATTGACGTAAAGTTGAATGGAAACGAGTTGGCCTTAAGAGAAGATTTGAAGAAGAAGGATGAGGAGCTGATGGCGGCCGTGGAAACGTTCAGTGTCCTCGAGGGAACGTTGAAGGCCAAGGAAGGGAAGCTCGAGCTTAGTAAGCATGTGGAGGCCCAATTTAGTGACCTTCAAGAACAAGTAGTCTAGATGCAAGGCCAGTTATACGAGTGCCAATTTCAAATGAAAGCTCTCAGATATGAGATTGCCGAGAAGCATGAGGAGCTCGAGCATGCGGAGTCTTCTCGGTTGGATGCTCGGAGGAAGGTGGACATCCTTGAGATGGCAAAAACAACCCTTCGTTCTGAGTGGGAGAATGACCTGTCAACAGCAAGGGCTAAGGAGGACTGGCCTGAGGAAGGGATCGGGGAGCTGGACAAGGAAATCTCCAAGTTGTATGATCGAGTTGCTACTTTGGAAGCCGAGAAAACCCAACTACTTGCGCGACCTTCTTCGCCTAATGCTTATGATTTCCCCAACGTCTCTTGGGAGCTGTATGAATAGTAGATCCATGCTGAAGCCCGACTAGATGTGTTACGTGACTTGCATGCAACGAGCTCCATTTCTGAGGTGGCTCTTGAGGATGCTCGATTCAAGGCTCGCGAGGCGAGGCTTGCTTGTGGCTATGATCCTCCTACGCCTCAGCCTGGTGAGGAGGATTAGGAAGAGGGCATAGATCGGCTCGAGGATGACGTCTGGCATGATTCCGTTTATCCTCAAGGCGAAGATGGAAAGGATGATGGAGGCCAAGATGGTGATGGTGTCGACGATCAGGGTGCTGGAGGCCGAGATGGCGAGGGTGTTAAGGGTTATGATGGCGATGGCCAGTAGTTTTCTTTTAACGTTTTAGTGTATTTTTGTTGGCGTCTTCGAGTGCCTTCGTAAAAAACTCTTTATCTAAGTATCAATATCAAAGTTGTTCCTTGTACCTTTTTTGTCCTGCAGTTTGTTTCTGTACTTGTATAGTTTTGCTTATGTTGTTTGCATATTTCACATTTTGTCCTTTTTATTGTTGTCTCCTTCTAGCTGATCGTAGCCTTTGATCCGAATATCCATGGTCCATATCGGCCCTTTGTTTATATAGGTTAAGTATGTCTCTTAGTTGAGATGTGGCTGAGGGCCGATAGGTGTTGTTTGAACTTGGTCGAACTTAGCCTTTTGTTAAGTGTAGTTGAGGGCTGATAGGTGTTTGTTCGAGCTTAGTTGAACTTAACCTTTCATTGAGTCATGGCCGAGGGCTGATATGTATTTGTTCGAGCTTGATTGAATTTAATCTTTCGTTAAGTCGCGGCAGAGGTCCTGTACGTGTTG
This sequence comes from Nicotiana otophora, assembly GCA_000715115.1. Lineage (NCBI taxonomy): Eukaryota > Viridiplantae > Streptophyta > Magnoliopsida > Solanales > Solanaceae > Nicotiana > Nicotiana otophora. The sequence continues at coordinate 137,582 of AWOL01S0057337.1, forward strand.
TTCGATCTTGGTCGAACAGAACCTTTTTTTAAGTTACGGTCGAGGGCTGGTAGGTGTTGTTCAAGCTTGGTCGAACTTAACCTTTAATTAAGTTACGGCCGAGGGCCGGTAGGTGTTGTTCAAGGAAATCTTGGTCGAACTTAACCTTTCGTTAAGTTGCAGCCGAGGTCCAGTAGGTGTTGTTCGAGCTTGGTCGAACTTAACCTTTCGTTAAGTTGTAGCCGAGGGATGGTAGGTGTTGTTTGAGGTTGGTCGATCTTAACCATTCGTTAAGTTGCGATCGAGGGCCGGTAGGTGTTGTTCGAGCTTGGTCGAACTTAACCTTTCGTTAGAGTAGTTTCGATAAGTGTGAATTTCTATTACTTTGACGCCGTTGCTCTGATTACATAATTGGAGAAAGTTACAAATTTTGGGTGTTGGCTAGCGTTCCAGTCTCAGTCCCAGTATATCTAGTCCCTTCATTGTCCGACTTGGAGAATCTTGAGGAGTCGGGCGATGAAAAAAAAATTAGTCTGTTCTTCGTACACTCTAACTCGAAGTGTCCCTCTCGTCACCTTGCTAAAATTCTCCTTGAGAAAACCCTAATGGGACAAAACTCAAGTGAGTAAAAATAGAGTACGACTTATGGGGCACTTCTTATTTTCTAGAAGTTGAAGTATTTGAGGTGGATTATATTCCAATTGTTTGCTAGTTGTTTTCCTTCCATTGTCTCTAGTTAGAATGAACACTTGTTCGATTTGCCTATAATTTGTATGCTCTGTCCTAGTTGGTTCCCAATTTGCCTTCTCGTGGATCTCTATTTGCTTGGGTTTTGGCTTTGAGTGCGTAGTCCCCGATATTGAGCAATCGGACCTTTGCCTTTTTGTTGTATTAACGTTCCACTTGTTGTTTTTGGGTGTCCATCCTTATGTATGCCATATCTCTTCATTTATCGACCTTGCCGAGCTCTTTTCTCCTACTCTCGTCGTTGCTGGTGCTGCTTTCATGGGAGCACCTCAGGCTGGGTTCTCTGACCTCTACTGCTATAACTGCTTCTGTTCCATAGACCAGGGAGTAGGGTGTCTCTCCTGTGCTCGTCTTCGGGGTGGTTCTGAGCACACATAATACTTCTGGAAGTATCTCCGACCACAGTCCATTGGCTTCTTCAAGTTGCTTCTTCATGATGTTTAATATGGACTTATTGGAGGATTCTGCCTGCATGTTGCCCGCTGGATAACAAGGAGTTGAAAGTATCCTCCTAATGTGCCATTTCTCAAAGAATTTAGTAGTTTACTTTCTCGTGAACTGGGGCCCGTTGTCGCAGCTTATCTCTTTGGGTAGGTTTCCATATGAAGGCGATTACCTCTTGTTCGTGCACTTGGGAGAATGCTCCTGCTTCCACCCATTTAGAGAAATAGTCAGTTAAAACTAAATGAAATCGTATATTACCTCGCCCCGGCGGGAGTGGACCTACGATGTCCATTCCTCACTTGATAAATGGACATGGAAAGGTAACCGAATGAAGGTGTTCGCCTGCTTGGTGGATTATTGGGGCGTATTTTTGAAATTGCTCGCATTTCTTCACAAATTCTGAGGCGTCTTTCTTCATGGTGTGCCAATAGTAACCGGCTCATATGAGGAACCTGACGAGTGATTGATCACTAGAATGGGCATCACAGTGACCTTCATGGACTTCCTCGAGAACGTGTTGGATTTGATTCAGACATAAACACTTCGCCAGGGGGACCATATATTCTCTTATATAAGTAGTTATGAAAGAGGTTGTATCTGGCCGAATGCATTCTTAGCTTTTTGGCTTCTTTTTTGTCATTTGGGCGGGTACCATTCTGCAAATATGTAATAATACAATTGCGCCAGTCCTAAGTTACACTTGCATATTTTACCTCGATTTGGTCTAGTGATGAGTTGAGGAGATGGACTATGCTTTTATCCTTGGTTGTGATGCTTCTGGTGGCGGCGACGAACTTGGCGAGGCCATCTACTTCGATGTTCTAGGCTTGCGGGATCTGGCCAAGCTGGCATTTATCAAAATTGGGCTGCAACTTACAGATCTCGTCTTGATATTTTTGCAACCTTTGTTCTTTGATTTAGAAAGTCCCTATAACTTGGTTGACCAGGAGCTGAGAATCAAAGCGGAGTTTCAGTCGCTTTGCCCCATATTTGAGTGCTAGCCTTAGCCTTGTGATTACGACCTCATACTCGGCCTCGTTGTTAGTCATATCTGGGCATCTTATGGACTGACGAATTACTTCACCAGTAGGGACCTCGAATACGTGTCCCAGTCCAGATCTAGAAGCATTGGATGCGCCATCGGTGTACAGGAACCAGAGGTCTTGTGTTTGAATAGAATATTGAGCGGCTTCCTTCTCGACCTCGAGCATCACCTTTGCGCTAAAGTCTATGACGAAGTCGGCGAGCACTTACGACTTTATTGTTGTTCGAGGCTGGTATGTGATGTCGTGCTCACATAGCTTGATGGCCCATATGGCCAGCCTCCCCGATAGCTCGGGTTTATGTAAAATTCTTCTTAAAGGGAAAGTGGTAATGACTGAGATAGGGTGGCATTGGAAATATGGTCTAAGCTTTCGTGAAGCTACGACCAATGCCATGGACAATTTTTCGAGGTGTGGGTACCTCATCTCGGCATCGACAAGTGTTTTACTGATGTAATAAATAGGAGATTGCATACCTTTTCTTTCTCAAATAAGGACTGCACTGGAAAGTAAAGGTGGCGATAATAGATACGCCTTTAGTTCTCGCAGTGCTTGCATGCACTCGGGCGTCCACTCGAGGCCGTTATACTTTTTAAGTACGCTAAAAAATCTATTACATCTATCGGCGACCGCGAGATAAATCTTGATAGGGCGGTGATCCGCCCAGTCAATCTTTGGATTTGCTTCTTAGCAGTCATTTGCTCAGGTATCCCATCGAAAGCCTTGATTTGATCTGGATTAACTTCAATCCCTCGTTGTGATACTAAAAACCCCAAAATATTTCCTGAAGCTACGCCGAATGCACATTTCTTACGGTTTAGTTTCATCATGTATCGTCTCAGTACGTCGAAGGCTTCCTTCAAGTGGTCGATGTGGTCTTCTGCCCTCACGAATGTGACCGATATGTCATCGATATATACCTCCATGGTCTTATCGAGTTGATATTTGAATATTTTTGTGACCAATATCTGATAGGTAGCCCCTGCATTTTTCAACCCAAATGGCATGACCCTATAACAATATGTTCCCCTGTGGGTGATGAACATGGTTTTATCTTGGTCCTCTTCTTCCATGAGTATCTGGTTATAACCTGAATATGCATCTAGGAAACTTAGCAGCTCGTGCCCGGTCGTTGCATCAATGAGTTGGTTGATATGTGGCAATAGTAATGGATCTTTCGGGCATGCTTTGTTTAGGTCTATGAAGTCCACACACATTCTCCATTTCCCATTTTTCTTTTTGAGCATCACCACAATGGCTATCCATTTGGGGTACTTTGACTCCATGATGGAGCCATTTGCTAATAGCTTCTGTACCTCCTCATGGACAACATCATTGATGGCGGGGTTGAACTGAAGTCGGACCCGCCTTACTGGGGGATAGAAGGGGTTGACGTTTAATTTGTGTATAGCGATCTCTTTGGGGATGTCTGGCATATCTGCATGGCTAAAAGCAAACAAATATGCATTAGTTATAAAGAATTGACTAAGTTTACCTAGTTCTCAGAGTTTTTAGCCAATGTAGGCCTTTTTGTTGGGGTTGCAGTGGTCTTATTGAACATGTCAAGATCCTCTATAGTTGATTCTGTGGCTTCGACCATTTAGGGCTCCATAATGACTTCCTTAGCTCCTTCTTGTTGCGACCTCGACCCTCCTGGTGTTATACTTGTTTTTCCTTATCTTTATTTTGTTGAGTTGTCGTGCTATCCATGACGATGCGGTAGCATTCCCAGGACGTGCGATGTTCCCCTCATCTGCTGAATATTCCCCAAGGTGTTGGAAACTTGATCACTTAGTATAACGTGGAGGGGACACCTCACATAGGACTATCTTGAGATATTCCCCATAGGACTATCTTGGAATATTTCCCAAGGCGATGCAACGTGGCACTATCTTGTACTCGAGTCTCATCTGGGTGAGGACTCGAGGATGGATGATGCACACCCCACTCCTATCATCTACCATGATACATTTAACATTATTATCTAAAATTCATAAAGTAATGACTAGAGCATCATTGTGAGGAAAAGTCAAACCGTCGGCATCTGACTCGTTGAAGATGATACTTTCTTCGAGTCCGTCATACCGTGCGTGGGTGATCGATATTTTGAGCTTGTGGGTGGCAGTGAACTTGATGGCATTGATGGATGCATCGTCGCTGCCACCAATAATAATATTGATGGTACGAGATGGGCAGGAGGCCTCGGCGGGCCTTGACATTCTCGACCCTGGTGAAGATGTTCCTTCATTTGTCGCTCAGCAGATCTTTGAGGTGTCCTTGCTGCAACATGTTCACTACCTCTTACCTTGGGTGATGCAATCTTTTGTTTTATGTCTGCGTTCCTGGTGGAATTCGTAGAGGGCATCGAATTTCTTGGTGCTCGGATCAGACCTCATCTTTGATGGCCAGTTCACCTTTGTTCAGAGCTTTTCAAGGGCGTAGACTACCTTTGTAGGTAAAACATCAAAATTGTGAGCACATAACTGTCACGACCCCAGTTTCCCTCCGTAGGATGTCGTGACGGCACCTAGTCTCTACGACTAGGTAAGCCTAACACTCATTGAATAAATTGAAAGAAATTAACCAACATAACTATTAAGAAGAAACCGGATATTTCTAAATGAACTCAATACTTACAACATGAAAAAACATCACAAAACCGGTAGTACAAGTCATAAGCTCTACTGAGTTTGCTAGAAAATCCCTAAATACAACGGTCTAGAATAGAATTAAACGGTACAAGTAAAATATCAGAAGGTGACTCTGAGGCCTGTGAACGCAACGGCAGGTTTACCTTGAGTCTCCAAAGAAATCCTCGACCAGTCAGCAAGTAATCAACAACAACCGTGGCACCTGGATCGGCATAAAAATGTGTAGAAGCATAGTGTGAGTACATCACAACGGTACATAGTAAGTATCAAGACTAACCTCGGTGGAGTAGTGACAAGGGACAGTCAAGACACCTACTGGACTAAACAACCCGAACAAGTGTGAATGTGAACTAATTGAGAAACTATATTAATATAAAGCTAAGTAGGATAAGGAATACAAAATAATGCTTGCAATTACATACTAGTAACAACAATATTTAACAGGAAGCAGTCAGGTTATAGTGTTGTAGAGTAAGCTGAACACAGTCTAAGTCCGGTGATACCAAATAAAGGAAAATCAGCAACAACTCAATAAGGACAACCGCTGTCACACCAGATCTGTCAAGCATTTCCACGAGATACCAAACCTCATAATCACAACTCGAGGGTTACAATTCATGAACCCTAATTACTTGGAATCTTGTGCCTGCATTATAACTTATAACCGCATGGACGACTCGCGTGCCAGGAGAACATCTCTCACACAGAAGGCAAGTAGACAAGAGTACATATAATGGTCAATAACGTCAGGTTTCATCTTCTTAAACCGACATGGGTGATTCATCTACGTGTATGCTTATGCTAGTGTTCTACCACAATTCAAGTCAACAAATGAGAATAGAGACAATGAATGGCACATAAGAAACAATCACCACGAAATGTACATTATAAGCAAGACAAGAAGTTGAAGCAATGGAAAGCACAACAATATTGGCTACATAGAACTAAGCAAATATTTCAACACGGAGGAAGACAATTAATAGTATGCTAAGGAAACAACAATCAAAAACAAGTACAAAAGAATGGGGAAATGACAACAAAAGCCCTACCGAGGTACCACATCGTAGTCTCAAATTATAAAATGAATCACAACTTTCCTTATATCACCACGGGAGCCTTTATATTTAGTTTTAAAAATAATTTTTCCCGAAATAACATCCCGCATTTTAGCCCACCTTATTACACTGCATGGCTTCTAGTAGTTCCCCTACTAGCCACGCATTTCAAGCCCACCTTATCTCACCGCATGAGTTTCAAAATCCAGACCTTATACCACCGCATGCGTATCAATAATAACAACAACGCAACAAAAACCTCGTGCAATACAATAACAAGTGCACGACAGAAACCTCGTGCAAACACAATAACATTCGTACGGCAGAAATCTCATGCAAACACAATGACAATCCTTTCAACAATAACATGTGTTACAAAACATAATAACTCAACAAAATGACTTTCACAATATGTGCCCATATGCCATAATATTTCCTCAAAAAAGTTTCAATATCACAACCACGCATAGCCCTCGGCTCAACAACACTGACTACAACAGCAACAACAACAATAACACGAGAATACAACAAATAAATCACCATAAGAACTTCAAAACACAAAGAAACGGAAGAACGAACTCACAAAGAAAGACACAACAGGGTAATAATAGTCTCAACAAGAATAGTTCAATAAGGGAGAGGTAATGTGTAACAATGATTCCACGAAAGTTCAATTCGACAACAAGAGATATAGCATGAATCAATGATCCCAAATAAAAATACGTCAACAATGAAAGGGATAACAAACTTCCATTAAGGCTAAGAAATTATGGAAGATATAATAGTGATTTCAATTAAGTCAAGCAATTACAGAAAGATAATAATGATTTCAATTAAGGTTAAGCAATTACGGAAAGGATAACATGACGATAAAAGAGGCAACAACTTCAGTTAAGGCACATAACAGTTTAATCAACAATAAGGGTAGATCATGAAGCAATTAATTCCAATCAAGACACGTAAGGGTGAACTTAGTAAATGGGGGATTAAATATGACAAACAACTTCATATCTAATGAACATAAGAACCTAAGAGCCCTAAACAGTCAAATTTCCATAAATAAGCCCGAGCATGTACTCAATATCTCGCGTACACGGCCTTCACATGACACAATTAGCATAAATGACTCAAATCCTAAGGGGTAGTTTTTTCCACATAAAGTTAGGTAAGATACTTACCTCAAAGAAGCTAGACCGATACTCTAAAATGACCTTCTCAAGAGAAACAACCTCCGGACAGCTCAAATCTAGCCAAAATAACTTCAAATCATAAATAAAACTCATAGGAAACAATTCCGGATAATAAAGCTTCAATATTTAACAAAAACTAAAAAGTCAACCCAAAAGTCAACCCCAGGCCCGCACCTCGGAACCCCACAAAATTTACAAACTCCATACACCCATTTAGTTACAATTCCACCATACTAATTTCATCTAGTTCCGACTCCGAATCGATGTTCAAAGCGCAATTATTCTCTTTAGAAAAGTTTTTTGATAAGAAATTCTCAATTCTCCAAACAAATCATGGATTAATTCAAAAATAAACTTCTGTAATCGTATTAAAGTACAAAAAATATAGTTAGATACTGAACCCCATGAAAATACGAGAAGAACGCCGCGAACATCACCTCAATCAGAGCTCTAGAACTCAAGATATGCTCAGAATACTAAATAAACGCAGTCTGATTTTTTAATACACAGAGAATTTTGCTTCTACCCCCAAAACTCCGCACCTGCGGTCTGCCAGCTGTAATTTTCGCATTTGTGGACTGTTGTTTGCACCTGCGGGGTCGCAGATGTGGACCCAACTTTGCATCTGCGAAGCACCAGCACCAGCTCTCTTCTCCGACACTTAAATGAGCATAACTCCCTCATAGGATGTCCAAATTCGACGATTTTTTTGCTATGGATCCGTAATTATGATACTAATCTAATGATTCAATCAAAATAAAAATTGGAGGTCATTTGATTAATGTGGTACTATTTATGCTTGAAGAAACGACGTCAAAACATCAAAAACGAGCGCAACACAACCCAAATCTATCTTAAACTCACCCGAGCCCCTCGGGACCCCGTTCGAACATACCAATAAGTCCCAAAATATAACTCGGACCTTCTCGAGGCCTCAAATAAAATCAAACAATATCAAAACTATGAATTTCACCTCAAATCGAACTTAATGAACTTATGAGCTTTCAATTTCTGTAACTCGCGCCGAATCATATCAGATCAACCCGGAATGACGTCAAATTTTGCACACAAGTTATAAATGATAGTGTGGACCTATTCCAACTTCCAGAACTAGGATGCGACCCCGGCATAAATAAAGTCAACTCTTGGTCAAACTTTCCAAAATCTTTATTTTTTCCAATTTTCGTCAATTCATGCTGAAACAACCTACGGACCTCCAAATCGACATCCGGACACGCTCCTAAGACCAAAATCACCATACAAAACTATTGGAACAATCAAAATTCCATTTCAGAGTCGTCTACATAGAAGTCAAACTTCGGTCAACTCTTACCACTTAAGCTTCTAAAACAAGAATCCTTCTTCCAAATTGATCCCGAATCATCCGAAATCTGAACTCGATCATGCATGCCCGTCATAATACATAATACAAAGCTAATCGAGACTTGAATCCACCAAATGGGATGCTAAATCTCAAAATGATCGATCAGGTCATTGCAATAACAAAGGAGGCATACCTCTCTTGTTCCTATGAGTCCCCGTCCTTGGCTTAGACAGGGCATCATCCTAGAGAATGGAATGTCATTCCCTGTTTAGATGTGAGACTGGGTGATCCATCCTCATGTTATCTCTTCGTTCTTTCCTGGGCTCGGTTTGTACCAAGATGAGTCGTTGATTTGGTCCGTTGAGGTCGTCATCATCTGCTCGGACCTCGACACAATAGGCATTATGGATTTCATCCCAAGTGATTAGAGGATACTTCATCAATCGACTCAGTTGCTTTCTGGCCGCTCTTGAACCCTCTCTACTCAACCCGTTCTGAAAGGCTGCAACTTACATCCCCTCAAACATATTGGGTAAGGTCATCCTTACCCTGTTGAATCGGGTGAGGAATCCCTCAGTCCCTCTTTAGGGATTTCTTGATGGCGAAGATGCTGTTTACTCTCGCTTCGGCTTTCTTGGCCCCGACATATGCTGTCACAAACTTGTCGACCATTTAGTCGAACATTTATAAGGAGCAAACTAATAGTTGTGAATACCGTATTTATTCCCCTCTGGTGAGGGCTTCACCGAATTTCTTCAGCAAAATGGAGGACACGTGTTACTTGGTGAGGTCGTTTCCTTTCACGAAGGTGACGTAATGAGTCACATGGTCTTCGGGGTCGGTTGTCCCATCATATATTCTGAGATACGGTGGCATTTTGAAGGTCTTTGGTATGGCATATGGGCCCGCTTCCTCACTATACGACTTTTATACGAACCTTCCGGCGTCCCTTTTCGACAGAAGAGGGACGCCCGATATCTTGTCTACTCGATCCTAGTATTCTTTCATTTGGTCTCTAAGCATCTTGTTCTCATTCTCCATTTCTTCCATTCTTTTCAAAATAGCAGTGAGGATGTTGTGTCCTATACAGTCAGTAACATTGTGAGTTATACCTGGAGTTGGAGGATCTGGTTAATCGCCATGTTCGTCCCCTCGCTGTACTGTGTGGGATCTTGTGGTTTCTATAGTCATGTATGGAGCTTGTTCGTTGAGCACTCTTACTAAGGTATCAGTTAGCCATGCTTCGAGGAGGTTTTTCATGGCAGGTGGCGTTCCTTCTCCTAGAGACGTGGAAGCTCCTTTCCCATTTGGTTTCGTTGTACTGCAATAAGAGGGAGGCGACCTGTCATGCCTGGGGTAGGCAGTGGGCGTCACATCCTCGCTCTTTATTTCATATCTCTCATTGATGGGTTTCATGAGGTTACGGGGAATGTCATATGTTGCCCTAGTCTCGTTTCCTTGGTTACCTGCCATGGAAATTCCTATACATGTAGAGAGGAAGAAAAACTTTGTGGCTCGTTAGGTTAGCAAGTCACGTGAGTTGTGAATCTAAAGGAACCTAAAAGATTAGCTAAGAAATCCCCACAAACGGTGCCAAACTGTCTGGCCCAAAATTTATATTTAGGTTTAAACAACTATATTTTCTTAACAAGATTGGGTTAATCTTAGCCAATAAAAATATCCACTAGATTATTCAACTAGTGTCGTGGCAGAAAGTCACAAGATCTGTGGTAATAATGTTGCGCCCCCTTTTTTTCTCGCGAAAGCAGGTTTCGACATTGTGACAACTCTTTTGAGAGGGAGGTAAAGTGTTAAAAGAATAAGAGTCGCCACCTAACGATTTTTAAGGTGCGTTAGGGCACTTATGGTGTAGATAACTCTGTTTGCCTAGTCAACGTCACCAAAGATCGGGTAAGGGCTCAAATTACCTCAAAGAGAAGGTGTTAGGCACTCTTCGAGGTTCACAACTGTGGATCCCGACCGAACTTTAAACTATGTGGATTATAATTAGGCAAGATGATCAAATAAACAAAGAGAAAAAGGGTCAAAGAGTTTTATTATGACACAAGGAGAATTGATACAAATCTACAAGGGCATAACTATAACAGTCTATATTAGATGACTAAGTGTATAAACAGAAAAGGGAGGGAGTCCTAAGTGTTTTAGCCTAAAGGATCACCCCGTGCAATATAAATAATACTTCGCAACTTTCTTAAGATAGGGAGTTGCTCATATTATTCAGCGGGCATAAACTATCATCTCCTGCTACCTAATTACTACGTTAAAGTTGTTTACCTAAAGGCGCTCTAATTCAATACTAAGTCGTACCTTATACGTGCACTACCCGTCACATGCCTATGGTCCAAGAGGTGTTGGGCCTCTATTTGGGTGGTTCTAGACTTTACTTATGCTCCTCAAAATGATAAAACTAAGCGATACTCAAAACAAATATGACTTCACTTAAGGACAGTTAAAGGCTTAAGTTAGCCTCCACACTCAGACAACAAATGCACGCAAACAGATTTCTACGTTAGGGAGTAGACAGTTTCAGAATTAAGGCAAATTGAAGTTATTAAGCTCTATAGACATGGTTTCTAAACAACTACTCGGTTTAAGAGTATCTCGTACTGTTATGCTGTTTATTAAGATTATAGATTATAAGTTATTAAAACCTATAGATATGATCTCTAAGTGATTTACGCAATAGGGGGAGTGAAAACCATTGGGAATACTCAGAATTACTCGTGTTTGATCCTATTGACATGCTTTCTAAGGAAGTAGCAGTATTTTATAGCTAGGTTCTAATAGTTGGCAGTTGAAAACTGATTCTGTAATACTTCGTCCCTATAGGCATGTTTTCTAGGCGAGCGATAGATATAACAGTAGCTGATGAATCAATTAAGAAGATATGGACATGATATCTAGATCAGGACCAGTAGAGCATAAGCTAGTATAATCCTATAGGCATGGAATCTAATGAACATACTGCTATTATGCAAATTGAAGGATAGTTATTGGCATTTGTTTCCTATAGGCATGTTGTCTAGTGACACATAGCAGTAGACATGGGAATAAATAGAGTACTTAAGCTCAGGCTTTGATAGTAAACAAGTTGTGTGAGTGTGTGATTCCCCTAATGGCATGATTTCTACTAGTGTACATAGAAATTTAAATAGCATATATGGCAGGTTGGATAAAATAATAAGTAAATCATACGAACCCTATAGATATGTTTTCTACCCTTTCATGCAAACATTAGAATATACCGTTTCCCCAATTTTACTAACACCCCAATTATTTATTACAAAATTATTACAGACCAGATGAGGAATATAAGTACAAATATTACACCAGAAATTATAGTAGGCCTACAGCAGGCCTAAAGGAGATACCCAGTATTGCCTGGGCCTTCAACAAACTCTTCTTCGCAAATAGCATGCCCATATCCAAACATGGGACAATGCCCATCAGCACAGCCCAAAAGTCATATAGGAACTCAAGCCAAACCAAACAGTCATAAATTGACCATATGACCCAAATATTGAATTACATAAAAATCACTTACACAGCCCAGTTTGCAGATTATACAAATAATGTGAGGAATAAAAGCTAAATGCCAGAGATAGCTCAAGTTCCAGCAGCAAAGAGAGCGATCAAAGAATCCCAAATCTTAGTGTGTCAGAGTTCACAAGGGTCTCAAATGGACCCCGAGCAGTGCTCACACTAGGTAGGTCAATAGAGAGAGTTTTGGTGGCCTTGGCTTTCAGCCGGCCAAGAGTGATAGATTCAGAATAGTGTAGGTAACAAATGAGAGTGAGAGAACAGTGATCAAGTGATAGAATTTGAAGAGGTGCACTTATATTTTAAAAGCAGACATAGCAGGGGTGATTAAAAAAAGAACATACAAGCAAAGAGAATCAACAAAAACTCAAAGGACAGGTTGATATCACAAGTTCAAACACTTAGCAAAACATTTTGTAAGAAGCAGGGGAAATAGGTTTTTTCAGACTACAAGATTAACATACAAAGGTGCACAATGCCAAACGAGTCTAAAGTAGAGCAAAAACTTAAAGGATTTAAAGCCTAGGGGTCCAAATTATGTTGAATATCCATCACAACACCAGAAAGTAGACATGCCAACTTATATCACTAAGACAAAATAGTATCAAACATTATAAGGAAACACACGTTAAGATGGCTACTCTAAAGGTCCCAATTAATCGCCAGGGGATACAGGATTAGGCAAACCGAAGACATAATGAGTGACAAAATAGCATAGGAGCAGGTCATAGCTAGAGTGAAGGTCTTAACATAGATTATGACACATTATAGATATGAGTCGGTCATTATAGGAACCTTGAACAAAGCAGGGAAGCAAACTCATGCCAAGCAGCAAATGTAAACATTCAGGTACTAACACATTAGGCTAAACGAACTCAAGAGAGTCCAATTTATTCAAGTTAAGCATAAACATATCTCATAACTGGCAGTTTTAGGTAAAATCAAATGCTAAAGAAGTTCAGATCACAAAACGAGTTCAATGCCAACAAGGTTGCACATAGAGATGGTCTAGAAACACATTAGGTCATGAAATTTCAGAGGTATGAATATGCAAATCATGAACACATGAGAATAAAATTGCAAAAGCTAAGGAACTTATCAGTTATCACTTGACAAATAGACAAACAAGAAAGAACAAACTCCACAATACTCTGAACGTCAGCAAAGAGCAATAGAACCCAGAATCTTAGTACGTTAGAGTTTCGAAAGGCTTCAAACGAACCCCGGGTAGTGCTCGCACCAAGAAAAGTTGAAACAATTGAATTTCGGTGGCCTTGGCTTTCAACCAGCCAAGATTCAAAGTATAGAACAAAAGAATGAGAGAATAATAGAGTGACAACCTTTAGTTTTTAGTGAATCACGTGATTAAAAGTCTCTTTCAAAGGGAATGGGGTGGGATTTATATAATAGTAAAGATCAACATATAAAATAAGGAAATACAGTAGATTAAACACAAATAAGAAAAATATGGCATGCAAAAATCAATTAGAATCAGTTTTAGGGTAAATTCAGGAAACCCTAGTTCAGACGAGGAATAAAAATGGTAAAACTCTCACTGAATCGAAGCCATGGGGTCTGATATGGAGTGTATCACGTCAAAAACATAAAGATGATACAGAATCAGAGTCAAACGAACAGCAACGACTCAGCTTCCATAAATAATCAAGTACCCAATACTTGTAATGTTCAAAAGATGGTAAGTAACTCCGTGTGTGCAAGAAAGGAAAGGAATCATAGATGATTTTCATGTAATATCGGATTCGGGCTGGGATTTGAGTGAGGCGGCTAGGGTTTAGGTTTAAGAGATGAGAGCGTGTGAGGGCGGCTGGGGAAAGGGAATGGTCTCTAGGGTTTTGGGGTAGGGATATAAGGAAAGTGAGTGAAGTGTTGTGAGCCGTTGATCGCTTTTGATCAACGACTGAGATTTGAGGAGAGCTGGGTCGGGTTTTGGACTGGGTAGGCTTATTGGGGTTAGGCTTGAGGATTGGGCCAGGGGTTTGGATATGTTTAGTCCGAAAATAGCTCAAAACATTGGGCCAGCTTTTTAAATAAGAGATTAAAAGGGAAATAATTTAATAAAATAGTTAAATAAATATATAAAAATATTATTTATGAAAATTAATAACTTAAAATAATAGTAGAAGATTATAAAAAATGTAAAATATATTATTTTGACCTTGAATAAAATGACAAATGTAATAAAGTTGTAAAATATAGGCTATCATTGCAAGGTTGTGAAAATAGCCTAAAATACTAGTGTAAAAAATGAAGTAAAAATATTTGAAACAATGTATTATGAATGCAAATAATACTTTTAGATGATTAAGTCATCACAAAATGATTTGAAGGAGTAATTAATAAATATTCAAGTAATTTAAACGTAAAAAAATTAATTTTAAAGCTCTAAACATTATGAAAAATTATAGAAAATGCTTTTATAGATTTTGTAAACTAAATAATGATGCGAAATGATATTTTGAAAGTATATATACTATTTGAGAAAATATGAGGGCAAAATTGGATACCAACAAATAGTGATGGATGTATAATAATAAACAACACTTAATGGCACAAATAAGAAGTGAATAGCATTAAATAGCAATAAATAGTGTGTAATGATATTTATATAAATAAATGTAACAGAAATGACCGAAATGAGGATACAGCCGTGTACTATTCCCTCTGACAATGATGAATGATTGATGAGCCTTTGAATATTCGGGTTCTCCTTAGATCGTGTGAGAAAAGCTAGAGAGGGATCTCAAGAAAAAAGGTGTCTTTGTATGTATGTAATAAAACAAGAATCTCAAAAGAATGTCAAAGTTTTGTTCTTTTACAAATGAATGTCCAATCCCTCCTATAACTATGTCTCTTTCTATTTATAGGGGGCATGTGCCATAAAAACCTAATAGTATAGATTCTGGGAATATTCATTGGAATATTCTCTTTAAAGACAGATCAACAAAACTAGGCGTTACTGCTCTGTTTAAAGAGGGTACTCGTCCTCGACCTCGATCTCTGTTGACTCACTTCGACCTAGTCCTTATCTTTCGTCAGATCACTTTGGCCTCGAACATGTCTTTTGTTGAAATCATATTGATGACATGTGGCAGCATTCGAATACTCTCCTAGTGCTAATGTGAATTAAATATAACTAGGATAATGTTTGGCCTATACACCCTCCTCATTTATTCGGGCTTTAAGACCGGCAATGTGAGCAATCCTATACTGGTGGAGTTTTACTCTACTATAATTAAAAGATACTCCCGTTGGAAGAGCTAAATTTCAATATTAGCCATTTTTTTCATGAATATTAGCCTAATTTATGGACCGTTAACTAATCTAGCTCGGTCCAGTGCCTTATAATACATGGGATGTAAAGGATGCTGCCTTTTCCTTTTGCTTTTTCCTTCGGCAGCTGCACGAATGTAGGTTTTCCACTAGCAGAAATTATGACATAGGTTTTGCTATATATAAGTCCTGATAGTGATAGACGGAGATTCACAATTTTGATTCTTCTTGACGTACGTATCAGTATAAAGATTTTTAGTTATCAATGATGTTGTTAAACTTAAATTCCCAATATAATTATATGACAGATTAGCCTTAATCTCAATATTTATTTGTAATTCAATAGCATACAAATCAAAAATCACACAATAAGCTTTTTCGACATAGACCTGTTTTAAGGTTCTCCGAGCTATTTTATTACAGTTTTTTTTTCATTGTCTGCGCCTTTAGTCGAGGTTATTTCTTTTATGATTCTTTATTTAGACAACAAAAATGTTGAGGTGGACCAAATAGTTCGCACGTGAGGCATCGTCTCACCAGCAAATTAATTATTTGGGCATGACGCATACATAACAACCACCAAACATGTTACAAGGTCGGTAGGTTCAATTACGACGTCGCTTTTCAGTTACTACAAATAATTCCCTTTAATTCCTCTATTTTTGGTTTCCTATTCGGTGTCCGATATTCACGTTGGGGCGACTAAATTCGTATTCGCGCTGGAAAGTCCCATATTTGGGTTAAAATATTTTCTAACAAAGGCGATTTCATACTCAGGGCTCAAACCCAAGACCTCTGATCAAGGATAATAAGCTAACGTTTGGGCATAGATTCCCAAATTTGTTTTGAAAAATCTGATTTGGGTGAAATTTAGTTTGGAGATGAAAATGTGTTTGGACATCAGTTTTTAAAACATATTTTCCAAATTTATTTTGGAAAAACATGAAACATGACTTATATATACTCAACAGTACCATTATCAATAACATTCATTATATTATCGCAAACCATAATTATGAACATAAATAAATTTGATACAAAATTATCATTTTTATTTTGAACTGCATGATAATTATCAGGTGACCGAGAAGACGAAACAACATTGTTACAAAATAATAAATGGTGGGCTCTTTTATAAAATACAAAAGTGTGGGACAATTTTTAAAAAATGTAATAGTGATATTTTGGCCCAAAACCAGCTATTGAGTTGGTTTTGGTATTTGAAATTTGGGATTTTGCCAAAATGTAGGCAAAATTTATGGCCAAAATATGTTTGCCAAATAAAACCCAAATTTATTTTGACCAAACGGGTCCTAAGGGGTACTTACCAATCCACTGCAATCCTTATCTGTTCTTTAATTCCTCTATAGTTATATGCCACCAGCTACTTGCAACTTGCTAAACAAAATCTCTGCTTTATACTCCCGGAGAGATGGAAGAAAGAGCTATATTTTTTCTCCTTTTTTTGAAAACTTTTTGGGGGTGAAAGACCTTGAATGATAGGATTTTCTTTTGGTAATAAGAGAGGAATTCTTGAGTTAACACATTGCACCTAAGTTGTTACATACCACGAAGTTACAATTATTATGTAATTTACTTCAATTAATTCTGAGCCATTCGATTATATTCTCTCGTCCTAAAAGAATGATAGTATTACATACGAGAAGTCCAACCAGTTTTCTTTAATTACGATAACTTTAAATAATTTTTAAGAAATTATTTTCTCTTGAAAATAAAGGAAGCTTGCTTTTCATAGAAAAGATTAATTACTGTATCATAATATTTCTAATACCTTATTGGATTTTTCCGGAATTATTATATGTGGGTAGTTGGTAGATATTATTTGAAGATGGGCAAATGTTACAGTAGGGGAAAATTAAAAATGAAACCCTTAATTGGTTGTTACAAGGTGATCCAGCTGGTGCATTAAAGAGATGTAGGCTCAATAGCAAACACTGCCACCTTAGCTGCCCAGCATTTGCTTCTTACTAAAACTAATTATATGATACTCAACTTCATTAGAGAGGAATTAATCCACTCGACCTTTCAAATTTTGAGTCAGTCAAAAACACCGAGTAGATGAGCTAAGTCTATAATGTAACACGTTATTTCGAGGTCAAAGCTCGTAGCTTTCATGTGTTTTACAGATAAGATATTAAGAATTCAGTTCTAGCTGTTATATATGGACGTTGTAACATTTAGTCACCAAAATCTTAGAAAAAGTCGAGTCTGTTTTTTGGGAAAATGATACTTTGTATAGCAAAAAAATATTTCTGTAAGTTATATGAAAAATATATATAAATTTTATATACTTTTACGTCTAGCAAATATAAATAGTTTCAGACGCAGACTAAAAACGATCTTTGTCCAATTTTTTTTTTTTTTTTTTTTCGCTACTGACTTACTCTCTCTGTGTGTGTATATATTGTTTACCCTCGAAATTGGATAACAATTAAATTTATAATGTGGATTTAAAGACACGTGATTTCACTTAATATCGATTGATAAATATTAAGATTAAAGATAGAATTATACAATAAAATAAATCAAACCAGTATCTGAGTAGAACTCAACTCTTGAGTTAGAGTATCCTCGAACTGATTGATGCAAGGACAATAAGAACACAATAAGCTGAAGAACAAGAGTGTGAGCGAGGAAGAAAATTATATTATTTTTTTATCAGTATTCCCCTACAAATGGTTAGAACCCTTCTTTATATAGTAGAGGAATTCTATATATGGTACAATTCTAATTACAGAATGAAATCCCATGATTAACTAAACAAACGTTCTTGATTCAATCTGTTCCGAGATTTTCGCCATGATTTTCGACCAGTCGCGGATATTTCGCTTTTCCGTTATTACGCTATCTTCGGTATTGCTCGATGCCTGTCTTGTTTGGTCTCAATTGTTGTCGGCCTCGATCTTGGCAAGTGCCTCGAATCTCGATCTCGGTACCTTGTCTTCGTGCCTCGATCCGATCCACTTCGGAGTCGTCCTTCGATGCAAACTCTCGGTCTCGATCAAACAATCAAATCAGGTGGCCCAGTTTTTACCGTATACAGATAGTCCCCTCATTTTTTGGAGTGTAATTACAAGAAATGAATTGAGCCTTCGATTTTCTACCTCGATCTATCATGACGTCATCCTTGTGATGTAAGCGATGAAAGTGACTGAAACGTCCCGTCTGTACAGTTTTCTAGGCATTAAATGTGCGTCAGTCGATGGTCGGCCACCGCCAATATTGAACCGTCGTTGTGAAATTTATAAATAGCCCCTCTTTCCACCATTTCAAACTTTTATTTTTAGATTCTTAATCTCCAAAGCTTTTTATATCTTCTAACTTCTTCATGTGCAAATCCACAATTTTTACTGCTATCATCTTCTCAAAACACCGAATATTATCATCTTTATTTATCTTTAACTTCAAATCCAAAAATGGCAAAAACATCAAAGACTATTCCTCAAAAGAAAAACGTTTTTTCATCGCGGCCGGCCGGCGACAAAACACCGGTGGAGCCACGACCTGAAGAGTGTGTTCTCGGGGGGTGCGTTATCACTTCTGACTTCAAAACCAATAAAGCCTCATCGATTCCTGGTCAAAGCGAACCAATGTCGAGGTACATATGTTCGATAACGGAAGGGTACCTTAAGCAGGTAAGGAAAGACTGCAACTAAAAAGGCAAAGAAGTGGTGATCCCGACCCCGAAAGAAGACATTACCACCCATGTGGAAGGGTTTTTAAGTGTTTACACTTACCCTTTCACGTTGGGCCCCCTCGACCCCGTCATCGTAGATTTTTGTCGTAAATACCAAATAACACTAGGCCTAATCCATCCTTCTTTTTGGCGAATTGTTATTCTGCTCCGATTCTTCGTGAGCAAAGTCGAGGGGATGCCTTTCACCCTCGACCACCTCATCAGGTTATATAGCCCCCGCCTCTATCGAGGTAGGCTAATAAAACTTCAATGCTGGGCCACCAAGGTACTATTCTCGAGCATAGACGAGGACAATGACCGAGGCTGGATGGGCCGGTTTGTTCGAGTGAAGACTTCCGACCTAATCCCGGCCGCGAAGATGTCATTTCCTGAGAAATGGAATATGAAGCATAAGTATAATCCCACTATTAGCTCTTATTTATCATTTTGCCCTTTTGCTTCTTCTTATCGATATCCTTTTCCGTGATGTAGCGGTCGCTTGGATGCCCGGTGCGATTCCCAACCTCAAGAGCTAGGTTCGGGACCTGGCCTCGACCTCTACGTACGCTGAGCGCTCATGGCGCGATTTATCAAAAGGCCGATAGGAGGCCAAAACTCATGGTAAGCCCCTTTCCCATGTTTTTGATGATTCGATCAAAATGTCTTTCTTATACTTAACCAATTTTCTTGCGTGTAGGCCTGAGCAAAGATGCGGTCATGAGGCCCCCGTCTGGTGAGGAAGATACTTCGGTCCCGGTTCCGAAACCGGCGAAGGACAATAAGAGAAAAAGGGCCTCGGCTCCAAGGACCCAAAACTTAAGACAAGGATGGCTCATAAGCCGAGGAAGAACATCATCCCTCTGACCGAAGAATATGTTCGGCATCTAAGGGATGAAGACGAAGAAGAAGAAAATGAAGGCTCCATACTGCTGGCCCGAGTGAAGAAAACCATCGATGCCCCGAAGACAGCTGGATCGATGGTGGTTGATGAGGCTCCGCCTCGAACTGAGGGGGTATCGGAGAAAGACTTGGGCAAAGTCCCCGAGTCGTTGGAGATCGAGGATGACTCCCACCAAAGTGAACAAATAGTGGGTATATCTGAAGAGACCGGCCCTGAAGCTCTTCGAACTGTGGAGAATGCCCCAAGAGACTCACTTGGGACAATAGTAATCGGAGACTCGGTCATTCTCCCTGTTTTTTCCGAAGGGGCGATTTGGGAAGCCCGAGCTTTGGGGACCCTCGATATAGACGCAGCTCACGAGGGAGAGGACCCCTTCCGTGATTTGTTTAAAGGTATCAAGGATAATGTTGGCCCGAGTGACGCATCGAGGCATTTTCCAAGTCTCGGGAAGAGCTGAGCCGATGTGAGGTTGACTTCCGAGGGCTTTCGGAGGAGAGAAATTCCCTCAAACTTCTTAGTAGGCAGAAAGAGGAAGAGATCAAAGATCTTCGAGCCGAGTTGGCCAAGGCTCACCAAGATCAGACAGACCTGATCGAGCAGGTAATGAAAATCTTAAAAGCTCATGGGCTCGATTAGGGAACAGTGACTAACATTTCAATCTCACAGTTGCAGAAGAATATCGAGAGGATCGAGCAGTTCCGTGAGGAGGTCGACACGATAAAGGTGGAGTCTTTGGGGTGGAAAGAAGGTATAGACCGCTTTGCTGCAGAAAAAGAGGCTGCTCGAGCCTAATTATCATCGGTCGAAAGCCAACTTCAAGGCATGAAGGAGAAGAGCTCGACTCAAGCAAGGAAAATAGAGGAGCTCGTGGCTCGGTTGGCTTCCGAACTTGCCAAGGCCAAATCTGAAGCCGAAAATGCAAAGGCCGAGGCGGATGTGATCGTGGCCGTCTATCGAGCCGATGCTGAAGCCGCTCAAGTACAAGCGAGAGAGGCATCCGAGACCGCTCACACTCGAGCATATTGGATTGCTAAATTTGCCAAATACCAATCTCGGAGGGAAACCCTCTAGGAGATTCACGCTCGAGGTTTCGATCTTACCAACGAGATAGCAAAGGCTAGAGAGCCTGAAATCGAAGCTGGAGCGCTGGCCACTTTCAATTATGATGATGATGATGGCAGCAAAAACGGGTCCGAGAAGGGGGAGGACCTCGATGTAGAAGAAGCTGCCCCCGGAGGAGATCAGAAATCTTAGGATTTTTCACTTTTGATCTTTTTTGTATAGGTTCCCGATCGGACCTTGTAAATATTCATATATGTAAAGATCTCTTTCCTTTCTGACTTGTCTTTATTTCTTTTATGCCTTGTGAAAGTTTTGCTCATAAGTTCGAGGCTTAGGCGTTTTGATCGAAACCGGACTAGTGTAGTTTTTATAATCGAGTGAGTACTTGCTCAAACTCGGAATAGGGTGAACCTTAGGTTTTAATTGAGTGAGGATGATTTCTTCAAACTCAAAAATAAACTGGCCTTTTAGGCTCTTAAATTAGGCCGATACAGCCATAGCAAAAAGAATGGCTTTCTCCCCCTTTTCGGCTTGATAAGTTTATCGTTTAATCATATAAATTCTGTTGTGCCTTAACACGAAATAAAGGATTTGCTCGAGAGTTCAAACGGTTCCGTACCCATTAGGATTCTCAAGGGTCGATATTATCGAGACCCTTTGTTTCGCAGTGCCTTAGTATAAAATAAAGAATTTGTTCGAGAGTTTGAACACCTTTGTATCCATTAGGGTTTTCGAGGGTCGATATTATTGAGACCCTTAGAAATATAGCCGAGGGTAGCCTTTTTTTAACCGGTTTATAAAAATATTCGAAGGCCTATTTAATAACGGAAATCGGATGTCTCCGAACCGTGTTAATTTGGCTGTAGCCTTTAACTTGGGATTTGCCTTTTGGGCTTGTTTCCCTGTTATACTTCGAACTTGTTCGAAGTATCAGTCCCCAAGTGGGATGGCCGTGGTCTATAAAATCAAGGATTGCCTTTTTAAAGTCTTATGATCTCGAGGTTTAGTAATTCGATCGTGTCAGTTTTTTGGACGGCAGTCCCCGAGTATCGGATAAAGTTTTTGAAATTCAGTTGTGATAGGCCCTTAAGCCAGTTTTCACCATAGATCATAAGTATGAAATTGCAAAGTATAAATTTTTAAAACATGGGGCATCTGGTAAGGGAAAATACTTCTTCCAATAAATTATGCATGCGTACATGTTTTGCCTTTAGGGCTCGAGTAATCTACATGGACACGGTTCATTTGACCGTTTGGTCCTCTACAAAATTTACCTATCGAGACCCTGTCGACATGAAGTATTTTCCCTATAACCATTCGAGGGTGATGCCCCCCAGTATTCGAGGTTGATTGTAAAGGAGCCTCGGATACTGTTGAATTGCTCTAAGTTAGCACGAACAATGGTTGCCTCGTTAAAAACCTCGCCGGAAAAACCCATTTGGGATAAAAACTGGTCTAAGGGAAAAAGAGTGCAACGCGTGCTTTCAGACCTAAGGACTACGTTTGAAGTATCCTTTGATGTATTCGATTTAACACCTGCAAACGGTTAGTATAAAATATAAATGAAAATGTAGAAGGTTGTACCTTAGCAGTAATATCGTTTGAGGAGTGACACGTTCCAATTATTTGACAATTGTTCGTCGTTCATCATGCCGAGTTTGTAAGATCCTTTTCCGATGATATCGAGGATCTGATACGGTCCCTCCCAATTTGGGTCGAGTTTTCCTTCGTTTGGGTCTCGAGTACTGAGAGTGACTTTTCTCAATACTAAGTCCCCTGTTCTAAAATGTCGAAAATTGGCTATTCGGTTATAGTACCTTTTGATCTGTTGCTTTTGTGCGGCTATTCGAACGAGGGTGCTTTCCCATTTTTCATCTAAGCAATTCAAGACTTGTATTCATAGCCTCGTGATTCGACTCTTCCGTTACATATCGAAACCTGATGCTAGGTTCCCCGACTTCGACCTGGATTAGAGCTTCGGTGTCATATACTAAGGAGAACGATGTTAAACTCGTATTGGATTTTGACATTGTTCCATACACCCAAAGGACCTCGGGCAACATTTCTCTCCATTTTCCCTTTAGCGTTGTTCAACCTTTTTTTTAGATTTTGAATGATGGTTTTGTTCGTTGACTCTGCCTGTCCGTTCCCGCTGGGGTGATATGGCGTTGACAAGATCCTTTTGATTTTATGGTATTCGAGAAACTTTCTTACTTTGCTGCCGATGAATTGCTTTCCATTGTCGCATACGATCTCGGCAGGCATTCCGAATCGATATATAATATGGTCCCAGATGAAGTCGATAACTTCTTTTTCCCTGAGTTTTTCTAAGGCATGTGCTTCAACCCATTTAGATAAATAGTCAGTCATACATAAAATGAATTTAGCTTTACCTGGGGCCGATGGTAGAGGGCCGACGATATCCATTCCCCATTTCATGAACGGCCATGCGGATAGGACCGAATGGAGTTTCTCCCTAGGTTGGTGGATCATCGGCGCATATTTTTGACACTTGTCGCACTTTCGAACGAATTCCTTCGTATCGTTTTCCATATTGGCCTAGTAATATCCTGCTCTGATGACTTTGTGAACCAATGATTCGGCACCGGAATGATTTCCGCAAGTTCCCTTGTGAATTTCCCATAGGACGTAGTCGGTGTCTTCGGGACCCAAACATATCGCCAATGGTCCAACGAACATACTTCTATATAGTGTTCCATCTTCAGCCAATGTGAATCATGTGGCCTTCGTACGTAGAGTCCTTGATTCCTTATGATCCGACAGAAGCTTTCTGTTCTTTAGGTACTCGATATATTTATTCTTCCAATCCCAGGTCAGACTTGAGGAGTTTATTTCGGCGTGGCCTTCTTCGATCTCTGACCTCGATAGTTACACGATAGCCCCCCGTGCTAATTTCATCGTTTTCAACCGATGACCCCAAATTTGCAAGGGCATCGACTTCGCTGTTTTGCTCTCGAGGTACATGCCGTAGAGTCCATTCTTGAAACCGATGTAATGTCACCTGTAATTTATCCAGGTATCTTTGCATTCGATCATCTCGAACCTCGAAGGTTCCGTTGACTTGGTTTACCACAAGTAAGGAGTCACATTTGGTTTCGATGACCTCTGCTCCCAAACTCTTAGCTAGCTCGAGACCTGCAATCATGGCCTCATACTCGGCCTCATTGTTAGTTAACTTGGAAGTTTTGATAGACTGTCTAATTGTATTACCCGTGGGCGGCTTCAAAACGATGCCTATCCCGGACCCCTTCACGTTCGAAGCACTGTCTGTGAATAAGGTCCACACCCCCGATGTTGTACCTGATTTTAATAATAGTTCTTTTTCGACCTCAGGTACGAGGGCTGGCATAAAGTCGGCCACGAAGTCTGCTAAGATTTGAGACTTGATGGCCGTTCGGGGTTGATACTCGATATTGTACCCGCTGATTTTGACGGCCCATTTGTCCAATCGGCCCGAGAGTTCGGGCTTATGCAAAATATTGCGAAGAGGATAAGCGGTCACTACACAAATTAGGTGACATTGAAAATATGGTTTTCATTTCCTAGAGGCGCTTATTAGGGCAAGAACCAACCTTTCTAAGTGTGGGTACCGGGTCTCGGCCTTGCCTAGAGTTCGACTAACATAGTAAACATAAAATTACGTACCTTGCTCTTCTCGAACTAGGACTCCATTTACCGCGATTTCCGAGACTGCTAAGTACAAGTAGAGTTGCTCATCTTCTTTTTAAGTATGAAGCAGCGGCGAGCTCGAGAGGTACCGCTTTAACTCTTCCAATGCTTGTTGGCATTCCGGGATCCATGCAAAATTGTTCTTCTTTTTGAGCAGCGAGAAGAACTTGTGACTTCTATCTGAAGACTTTGAGATGAATTGGCCAAGGGCGGATATGCCACATGTTAATCTTTGTACGACCTTAACATTATCCACGACTGTGATGTTTTCGATCGCCTTGATCTTATCGGGGTTGATTTCGATGCCCCGATTTGATACCATAAAGCCGAGGAACTTGCTCGAGCCAACCCCGAATGCACACTTCTCCGGGTTGAGTTTCATGTTGTATTTCCTTAGTATATCGAAGGTCTCTTGCAAATGTGTCAAATGGTCCTCTGCTCACAGGGAATTAACTAGCATATCATCAATATAAACTTCCATTGACTTACCTATTTGTTCTTCGAACATTCGATTTACTAGGCTTTGATAAGTGGCACCAGCATTTTTTAGTCCAAACGGCATTACATTATAACAATAGGTGTTGTACTTAGTGATGAACGAAGTCTTTTCTTGATCCTCCGGGTTCATTTGTATTTGATTGTATCCGGAGTAGGCATCGAGAAAACTAAGGATCTCGTGGCTGACCGTGGCATCGATCATGCGATCGATATTCGGCAGAGAAAAAGAGTCTTTAGGACATGCTTTGTTCAAATCTTTATAATTTATGCACATCCTAAGTTTATTTTTCTTTTTAGGGACTACGACTACGTTTGCTAACCATTCGGGATATTTTACCTCCCGAATGGATCCTATCTTGAGAAGTTTGGTTACCTCATCCTTGATGAATGCATGTTTTACCTCGGACTGGGTCTTCTCTTTTGTTTTACTGGGCAGAACTTCGGGTCCAAGCTCAGTCAATGTGTAGCGATTTTCGGCGGGATCCCTGTCATATCTAAATGGGACCAAGAAAAATAATCTATATTATTGATAATAAATTTAACGAGTTTTTCCCTGAGCTCGGGGGTTAACCCCGTTCCCAGGTATACCTTTCGATCGGGTAGATGCCCGATCAGTACGACCTGCTCCAGCTCCTCGACCGTCGATTTGGTGGCATTGGAATCCTCGGGAATTATGAAGGATCGAGGAATCCAATAGTCATTGTCCTCGTCCGTTCCCTGTTCATCCGATTGAGTCGAGGCTAGTAGTTGTGGTTGCTATTTAGCTTCCTATTTTTCTTTGGATTCTGATCCCTTTGTTAACGAAAGTACCGATACCGGTATCATTTCGTCGACCGCGAACATCTCTTTGGCAGCGTGTTGTTCCCCGTATACCATTTTTACTCCATCCGGTGTTGGGAACTTCAGCATTTGGTGAAGTGTTGAAGGAACTGCCCTCATGTTGTGAATCCGGGGTCTTCCGAATAGGGCGTTGTATCTTATGTCGCCTTCGATTCGGTGTCGCTTGAATAGTCCCAACTATATTTACTGGTAAAATGATTTCTCCTTTAGTCGTTTCGCTTGCCATGTTGAAACCATTGAGAACTCGAGCTGTGGGCACGATCTGATCTTGTAGGCCGAGCTGCTCCACAACCCTCGTTCGAATAATATTGGCTGAGCCTCCTAGATCAATTAAAACACATTTAACCTGAATTTTATTCAGAAGGATAGAGATTACCAATGCATCATTGTGGGGTTGTGAGATTCCTTCTGCTTCCTCATCGTTGATAAAGTGCCTTCTGGTGTATAGTCTCAAGTTTGTTTTTCCCTGGTGATCGATACCTTAGTGCGTTTGAAAACGGGACTTTGTGGAATATCGATCCCACCAACGATCATGTGAATCACATGATGTGGTTCTTCCTGCTCATTTTTTCTATCTGCATCCCTGTCTTTAAAATAATATTTAGCTCGGTCGCTCAAGAAATCTCGAAGGTGACCCTCATTGAATAGACGGGCCACCTCCTCCCTTAGTTGTCTGCAGTCTTCGGTTCTGTGACCGTGCGTACCATGGTGTTTACATATTTGATTGGGGTTCCTTTGGGATGGATCGTTCTGTAGGGGCCTGGGCCATCTAGTATCTTTGATTCTCCCAATAGCTGACACAATACCTGATGCGTCGATGCTGAAGTTGTATTCTGATAATCGTGGTGCCTCTGTGGGATCGACACGTTTATCGAAACCGTTTTTGCTCATGAGCCCTTGAGAGCTCTGTCCTCGATCGTTCCTTCGATCATTTTGGATGGGATAGCGTCTTGGGCCGCTGTTTCTACGATCTGCATTATATGGCTGATATCGATCTCTGTTCGTCCGAGGTTCTCTATCGATATCTCTCTGAGTTCTTCCAACGGGCCTGATCGGATAAGCATAACCGAAAGGAGTCCCTAATTGATCATCCTCGACTCTGATCTTCGACTGGTATCGATTATGTACATCGGCCCAGGTTACCGCTGGGTATTCAATCAAATTCTGCTTTAGCTATCGTGAGGCCACCGAACTCCGATCATTCAAACCTTGAGTAAAAGCATGCACAGCCCAATCGTTTGTGACTGGTGGTAGTTCCATACGTTCCATATAAAATCGAGATACGAACTCCCTCAACATTTCGTTATCTTTCTGTTTTACCTTGAAGAGGTCTGACTTCCTAGTCGCAACCTTTATTGCTCCGGCGTGTGCCTTTACGAAAGAATCAGCAAGCATGGCGAAGGAATCGATGGAATTAGGTGGAAGATTGTGATACCATATCATTGCCCCCTTCGATAGAGTTTCTCCAAACTTCTTTATTAGAACCGATTCGATCTCATCATCTTCTAAATCATTTCCTTTTATCGCACATGTATAGGAGGTGACATGCTCATTTGGATCGGTGGTCCCATTGTACTTGGGGATTTTCGGCATGCGGAATTTTTTCGGAATGGGCTTCGGAGCCGCACTCGGGGGGAACGGCTTCTGAACGAACTTCTTCGAGTCCATACCTTTTAAAATTGATGGTGCCCCCGGTATTTGATCAACTCGGGAGTTATATGTCTCTACTTTCTTGTCATTTGCCTCGATTTTCTTTTCTCCCGTTTCAATTCATTTAGTGAGCTCCTCGAACATTTTTATAATGACGAGGTCAGTCCCCGATTCATTGGCATTTGACCTTTCCGGCACTGGCTCGGTCCTGTGGATGACTTCTGGCTCTACCCCACTCGGCGCTCGATGTTGATTTTGTAATTGTGCTATAGCGGCTTATTAAGCCTGTAACATTTCAAATATCAATTGGAGGCTGAATCCACCATCTCCTCCACCATACGTACTTCGACCACCAGATCGACCTTTCCTAGGTACGCTACCTTCGGGATCAAAGCCCAAATTTGTATTTAGGGCGATATGTGAATTGACGTCGATGGGGTTTGCAATTGGTACTCCCTCGAGATCAGCCTGAGGTACCTCGATTCTTGGGGCGACTATATTGTCGTTTTCCCCGTGAAATCCGAAACCGTTGTTACATGTTTTTTCCTGAAAACAAAAACACTTACAAGAACAAGCGTAAAATAGTGTGTGTTATCGGAATCAGTGTTAAGCAATCACTATTATCCTTAGCCCCACGGTGGGTGCCAAACTGTTTACCCTCGAAATTGGATAACAATTAAATTTATAATGTGAATTTAAGGATACGTGATTTCACTTAATACCGATTGATAAATATTAAGATTAAAGATAGAGTTATACAATAAGATAAATCAAACCAGTATTTGAGTAGAACTCAACCCTTGAGTTAGAGTATACTCGAACTGATTGATGCAAGGACAATAAGAACACAATAAGCTGAAGAACAAGAGTGTGAGCGAGGAAGAAAATTATATTATTTTTTTATCAGTATTCCCCTACAAATGGTTAGAACCTCTCTTTATATAGTAGAAGAATTCTATATATGGTACAATTCTAATTACAAAAGGAAATCCCATGATTAACTAAACAAACATTCTTGATTCGATCCGTTCCGAGATTTCCGCCATGATTTTCGACCAGTCGCGGATATCTCGCCTTTCCGTTATTACGCTATCTTCGGTATTGCTCGATGCCTGTCTCGTTTGGTCTCGATTGCTGTCGGCCTCGATCTTGGCAAATGCCTCGAATCTCGATCTCGGTACCTTGTCTTCGTGCCTCGATCCAATCCACTTCGGAGTCGTCCTTCGATGCAAACTCCCGGTCTCGATCAAACAATCAAATCGGGTGGGCCTGATATTTAGTGTATACATATATATAAAAAATCTGGACTGTATCACTTACCAACTAATTGATGGTCCAATAAATTAGCATACCTTTGTTTAGTTCTGTATCTCTCAGCAACAAAGATGTAAATCTGGCGGCTGAAATAAGTGAAGGGGCATTCCTCTAAACCTGCAGATGCCAGGGAGCCAGGGATGTGGAAACTTCAAATACTAATAAACCATTTTTGCAACCTCACTGTCTTATTTTCCTTCTATTTTAGTCATATATACACGTAAAGTTTTACCTTTATCTAAACCCAAAGGACAAAGTGACGTGGTGTCTGTTGAACGAAAACAGCTGCTGAATCCATGAAAAAATGATAAAAGAAAATAATTAAGGAAAACTGTTTCTTACCTATAAATGAAAAAAAATCTGATCCTTTGAGTTATAGTAAGGGACCGACTGCGGCAACATATAGAATACTTCTGTTATTAAATCATTTTAATAACATATAGAATTTGGTCTAGGTACAATATTCTACTTATATACTATACTCTCCTATTCCATTTTAAACTGTAAGGTTTTAACAGTCCAATAAGAAAACATTAAGCATAAGGTATAATTTATCAAATTACTTTTATTTATTTCTTAAAAAGATACCCGCAATTCAAATCAGAAAATATCTTCTTTTTTATTTTTACCCGTATCTTAGCTTGCACAAATCGATACTCTGTACTGTGAGGATTTGGGACATTTAGGGTTCCTGATCTTGCGCGTGAGTCTTAATGAAACCTAATGGCTCGTTTGGTACGAATGATAAGAGATAATTAATTCGGGATTTAAATTTAAGATGAGTTCATTTCACGTTTGGATGTGATAAAGTCGTAGTATAACTAATCCCGAGACTAGTTATGTGGGGATTGTAGTGTTTTGTTATCCCTATGGGAAGGTGGAATAACTAATCCCAGAATAACTAATCTCGGAATAATTAATAATGAAATATCTTGTTTCTCGAACAAACGACCCCGAAGTGAAAGTCTTTATTACACTGTGGTCACACAGCGCAACTTGCATTATATTGGTTAAAACCGAGAAGCCTAGCTACGATATACGATGCAGCAGAGGTGGATTAATTAGGGGCTTAACTTTCCTTCTTTTTTTTCCTTCAAGTATCCCGGGTTCAAAATTCACTAACTTAGACTAATTATTTAGAAAGTTCGCAGAAGGCGTTTTAGTGTTCTCTCAGAAAAAGTATTCTCGTACCTCAATTCAAAACTTTTGATTAAAAATACTAAAAAAAGTGTTATCCTTCCACCATGCCCATTTTCGCTAATGTGCAAAGTTACATCATTACTACCATAGACCACTCACTTATTCATGACCCATTTATTTAGAATCTTGAAATCGTTTTACGGATGTAGTTTAGTACTAATAAACTTCAACGAGTCATTAACCGCGTAAAAGAGGCTAGATTGTCAAATAAATTGCGATGTACAGTATAATAGGCTTCTCTAGCCATGTAATACAAGGAATTAATTTGACTTATTAGCTCTTCCAACCGTTGAGTAACAACGTAATTTTAAAAGGCCAGAGTGTCAAGTGCACGTGGTGTCACCGAAACAATAAAACCAAAATACAGATCATCCCACGCTCTTTTTGGCCATTAATAACGGGATTCTGCTTTTAATTTCCTCTTCAATTTCCCCCCAAACAGCTGGATTTATTCGCGGATCCAGTCCCCTTTAATTTTCGCCTCGCACTTAATTTTCTATCTCCCCCTCGTGCGTTTCCTTTCCGCGTTGTCTCCCTTTATATAAACTCTCCTCCTAACCCAAACTTCTTTCAACTTCTCCTCATCACAATTCTCTTAACTTCATATTTTCTTTCAACTACTCCATTTTGTAATCGAGTAAATTATGACTCCAAGAATGGTTGCCGGTTTTCGGAGATCTCTTTCTTTCAACTATCCAAACCATTCAAACAAGCCAAACAAAAACGCTTTTCATGTTCGATCCACTAGTCTTCCATGTGATCGATCCCATCCTTTGATTGCTCAGCTCAAAGATGGGCTCAACGAGCTCAAAACACAGGCCTCCAAGCCCGAAGCCCGAACCTCTGCATGGCTCTGCGATGTCTTAACACAACTCAAAATCGTTCACGAATCCGTCGACGATCTCCTCCAACTTCCTCAAACCCGTGAGTCTCTACATAGCAACTCCGAACTCGTCGAGAAGCTTCTAGAAGACTTCCTTCTATTCGTCGACGTTTATGGAATTTTCCGGACTTTAATTCTCACATTTAAGGAAGAACATTCGGCGGCACAAGTTGCTTTAAGACGCAAAGATGAATCCAAGATTGTTTCCTACGTTAAAGCTCTACGAAAATTAGCAAAAGAAATGGACAAACTCGTGTCCCACGTGCAATATTGTATAGGAAAATATGTCCTTCTCCTGCCCCAACAATCTATAGAAGATGCAGAGCTAGTCGAAGTATTGAAAGACGTTTTAGAAGTGACTGTATTAGTTTCTGTTGCGCTTTTTAATGGACTTTCAGTGTCAATGTCATTGCCAAAACCATCTTGTTCTTGGTTGGCAAAGAAAACGAAGAAAGTGAAATTGGATGAGGGTATTGAAGAGTTTTCAAAAATGGGCATGTTGAGAAAGAAAATGGAAACTGAAGAGGTGAAGATGGTTTCTAAAAAAATGCATGAATTGGAAGATTGCATTGGTGGGATTGAAATTTGTGGGCAGAAAGTGTTTAGGAGTTTGATTAACGCTAGGGTTTCATTGCTCAATGTATACACACAGTAGAGGAAGAAAATAGAGATAATGCATAGATATTGTAAATTTTCCTCTAATTTTTTTCCTTGGTTTTGTTTTCGGTTTTAAACTTTGTCTAATTTAATTGCGGAAAAGGAAAAAGCATAAAATGCTTCGGGAGGATTGAATACTAGAGTACAGTTTTGGTTGTACAGAATTTAAAGGAAAGTAAATTTACACAGGTGATATAAAGTTACTACAACTTCATCTCTCTGAGAATTTGATTGAGTTACTTTAGCTCTTACGAGTCATTGACGTTTTGTTTTGTCGTTTTTATGGAATAACGTACACCATTTTTTAACATGCAATTTTAATTCCCACGGAAAATAAAAACGGCAATGTTATTCAACATTTTCTTAATTTTACTTTTTCTACACATGAGAACAATCCATACATTTTCTAAAATAACATGTATACGGTCGAAATCGGGCATACTCGATTTTGTTGGTATGGGAGTTTCCTCGAGGTTAACCTCATAATAGAACGGGCTCGAGCTCGAAGATGAGACATCCAGCCTAGAGATCGAATTGTACGTTGAGACCGAGGCCAGTAACAATCGAGATCAAGTATGACCGACTTCGAGGAGAGCATAATAACGGAATGGCGAGATATCAGTAACCGGTCGAAGATCACGGCGTGAATCTCGGAACGGATATTCGTGATTGGTCGAGGATCATGGCGGGAATCTCGGAACGGACCAAATCAGAAGCGGTTAACTGGCTGTTTATACGATTTCCTTCTGTAATTAGAGACATACCATAATTAGGTTTCCTCTACTATATAAAGAGAAGTTCCAATCATTTGTAAGGCATTATTATTCACTGATAAGAATATACACATACGCTGCTTTCTTTGTCTTACTCATTGTTCATCACTGCTTGTTTCATCTTCTACTGTTCTTATTAACTAACCTCGAGACTATCTCGAATCGAGGTCGAGGCATTATTTGCAGACCGGTTTAATTTGTTTTATTGTCTAATTTATCTATTTAATTCGTTGTTTATAAATTGGTACTGGTTTAAATCACATATCCTTAAAACCACAATATAAGTTTAATTGTTACTCCATTTTTAGGGTAAACAGTTTGGCGTCCATCGTGGGGCTAAGGATAATAGTGATTTTTCAGTACTGATTCTGGTAAAACATACTATTTTACGATTGTTCTTGTCAAATATCTTTGCTTTCAGGTTAAAACATGTCAAACTCACAAAGCGCATCCACACACGGTGACAATGGCTTTGGATTCCACGGTAAAAACGAAAATGTGATTGCTCCGGGAGTCGAGGTGCTACATGCTAATCTCGGGGGAGCACCGGTTGCCAACCTAGTCGATGTCAGTTCGCACGCTGCTCTAAACGCGGACCTAGGCGC
Source organism: Nicotiana otophora (assembly GCA_000715115.1). Lineage (NCBI taxonomy): Eukaryota > Viridiplantae > Streptophyta > Magnoliopsida > Solanales > Solanaceae > Nicotiana > Nicotiana otophora. Next base: position 170,637 of record AWOL01S0057337.1, read on the forward strand.
AAATCTCGATGGGAGTGTATGCAGAGAGGGCCGATCTAGTGGCCAAGGAACACAGGGCAGAGGAGATGAATGAGTCAGTCTCCAAGTGATATTCGAGATGCTTCAGGCTCAGCAAGCCGCCATTGCTCAGTTACAAAATCAACATAGAGCTCTGAATAGGGTCGAGCCGGAAATTACTCGCCTTACCGAGTTAGTATCGGAAAGGTCGAATGGTAACGAATCGGGGACTAATCCTGTGGTAATGAAAATGCTCGAGAAACTCACCAAAATAATTGAATCAGGAGAGAAGAGAATCGAAGCCAACGATAAAAAAGTGGAGACATACAACTCTCGAGTTGATCAGATACCGGGGGCACCACCAATCTTGAAAGGGATGGATTCAAAGAAGTTTGTACAAAAGTCGTTTCCTCCAAGTGCGGCTCCGAAGCCTATTCCAAAGAAGTTTTGTATGCAGACATACCCAAATATAATGAGACCACCGATCCCAACGAGCATGTTACTTCATATACATGCGCCATCAAGGGTAACGATTTAGAAGATGATGAAATCGAATTCGTGTTGTTGAAAAATTCGGAGAGACCCTTTCGAAGGGAGCAATAATTTGGTATCACAACCTGCCACCAAATTCCATCGACTCATTTGCCATGTTAGCAGATTCTTTTGTAAAGGCACACGCCGGGGCCATAAAGGTTGCAACGAGAAAATCAGAACTTTTCAAGGTAAGACAAAAGGGATAATGAAATGCCGAGAGAGTTCGTGTCCCGATTTCAAATGGAACGCATGGGGTTGCCACCGGTCACAGATGATTGGGTCGTTCAAGCTTTCACCCAAGGGTTGAACGAGCGGAGTTCGATAATATCGCGTCAGTTGAAACAAAATTTGATCGAGTATCCATATGTAACTTGGGCAGATATGCACAATCGATATCAATCGAAGATCAGGGTCGAGGACGACCAATTAGGAGCCCCTTCCGGTTCAGTACATCCAAACAGGTTGTCAGTTAAAAACCAGAGGGACGTCGATAGGGAGCCAAGATCAAATAGATATCGATATCAACCATATACCGCAGATCAAAGAAATGATCGAAGAAGTGATCTAGGACAAAATTCTCGGGGACTTATGAGCAAATGTGGTTTTGACAAGTATGTCGATTCCACAGAGGCACCTCAGTTATCGGAATATAACTTTAGCATCGATGCATCAGGCTTTGTATCGGCAATTGGAAGGATCAAAGAAACTAGGTGGCCCAGACCCATACAAACAGATCCTTCCCAAAGAAACCCAAATTTGATGTGCAAGTATCATGGCACGCATGGTCACAAGATCGAGGATTGCAGGCAATTAAGGGAGGAGGTAGCCCGTCTATTCAATGAGGGCCACCATCGAGAGTTCCTCAGCGATCGAGCCAAGAATCATTTCAGAGAAAGGGATGCCAACAGGAAATATGAACATGGAGAACCCCAACATGTCATTCATATGATCATCGGTGGGGTCGACATTCCACAAGGACCCATGTCCGAACGCACTAAGGTATCAATCACTAGGGAAAAACGAACCCGAGATTGTGTGCTCGAAGGAACTTTATCATTCAACAACGAAGAAATAGAAGGCATTTCTCAGCCCCACAATGACGTTCTGGTAATTTATATCTTATTAAATAAAGTTCAAGTTAAGCGTATTTTAGTGGATATAGGTAGCTCGGCGAATATCATCCGATCGAGGGTCGTGGAGCAGCTCGGCCTACAAAATCAAATCGTGCCCGCAGCTCGAGTCTTAAACGGCTTCAATATGGCTAGTGAAACAACTAAATGGGAGATTATTCTACCGGTGAACGTGGCTGGAACCATTCAAGATACCAAGTTCCACGTAATCGAGGGTGACATGAGGTACAATGTCTTGCTCGGAAGGCCTTGGATCCATAATATGAGGCAGTCCCTTCGACTCTCTACCAAATAAAGAAATTCCCGATGTCGGACGATGTAAAAACAGTATACGGGGAGCAACATGCTGCAAAGGAAATGTTTGCGGTCGATGAGATAACACCAATATCGACACTATCAACCTCGGAAAGGTCGAGCATCAAAGGTAAACAGGAAGTCAAATAGCAATCACACCCACCATCCTCAACATCGGGGAAGCAGGAGATAGAAAAAGGAGAGTAGGATTTTCTGACCCCTCGAACTTTTATTGTTCCCGAAGATTCTGCTGCCACCAAATCAACGGGCGAAGAGCTGGAACAGGTTATATTGATCGAGTACCTGCCCGAGCAAAAGGTATACCTGGGAACAAGATTAACCCCCGAACACAGAAAAAAACTTATTTAATTTCTTATTGATAACATAGATTGTTTTGCTTGGTCCCATTTAGACATTACAGGGATCCCACCGGAGATAACGACGCATCGGCTAAGCTTGGACCATAGGTTCAAACCGGTGAAGCAAAAGAGAAGACCCCAGTCCGAGGTAAAGCACACATTCATAAAGGACGAGGTAACTAAACTTCTCAAAATAGGGTCCATTCGGGAGGTGAAATATCCCGAATGGTTAGCCAATGTAGTTGTAATCCCTAAAAAAGGGAACAAACTTAGAATGTGTGTATATTATAAGGATTTAAACAAGGCGTGCCCCAAAGATTCTTTTCCACTGCCTAACATCGATCGCATGATCGATGCCACGGCCGGCCATGAGATCTTTACTTTACTCGATGCTTATTCCGGGTATAATCAAATCCAAATGAACCCGGAGGACCGAGAAAAGACTTCATTTATCACCAAGTATAGAATATATTGTTATAATGTAATGCTCTTCGGGCTAAAAAATGCAGGAGCTACTTACCAATGCCTAGTAAATAAAATATTCAAAGAACAAATAGGTAAATCAATGAAAGTTTATATTGATGGCATGCTAGTTAAGTCCCTGCGCGCAGAGGACCATTTGGCTTATTTGCAGGAAACGTTCGAGATTTTAAGGAAATACAACATGAAGCCCAACCCCGAGAAATGTGCTTTCGGGGTCGGTTCGGGCAAGTTCCTTGGCTTCATGGTATCGAATCGGGGGATCGAGATCAACTCCGATAAAATCAAGGCCATCGAAGACATCACCGTTGTGGATAGTGTAAATGCCATGCAGAGGCTAACTGGACGAATAGCTGCCTTAGGCAGATTCATTTCGAGGTCATCGGATCGAAGCCACAGATTTTTCTCTCTACTCAAAAAGAAGAACGACTTCGCCTGGACCCCGGAATGCCAATATGCATTAGAGGAATTGAAGTGATACCTATTGAGCCCACCACTACTTCACACTCCAAAGGCATATGAGAAACTTTACTTGTGCATGGAAGTATCGAAAATCGCGATAAGTGGTGTCCTAGTTTGAGAAGAGAAAGGTACGCAATTTCCCGTTTATTATGTAAGTCGAACCTTAGGAGAAGCAGAAGCTAGATATCCGCACTTGGAGAAATTGGCACTTGCTCTAATAAACGCCTCTAGAAAGTTAAGACCATACTTTCAATATAACCCCATATACGTATTAACCACTTACCCACTTCGTAATATTTTGCACAAGCCCGAACTATCGGGCCGATTGGCCAAATGGGCCGTCGAACTCAGTGGGTACGATATCGAATATCAACCCCGGACGGCCATCAAGTCTCAAATTTTAGCGGACTTCGTGGCCGATTTCGCGCCAACTCCCGTACCTGAAGTTGAAAAGGAACTCTTGTTAAAATTGGATATATCATCGGGGGTATGGACCCTTTTCACAGACGATGCTTTGAATGTGAAAGGGTCTGGGCTAGGCATCATTTTGAAGCCGCCCACGGGTAGCGCTATTAGGCAATCTATCAAAACTTTTAGGTTGACTAACAATGAGGCCGAGTACGAGGCCATGATTGCAGGTCTCGAGCTAGCTAAAAGCTTGGGAGCAGAAACTGGTGGTGAACCAAGTAAACAAAACCTTCGAAGTTCAAGAGAACATAATACAAAGATATTTAGACAAGCTACAGGTAACCGTGCACCGTTTCAAGGAATGGACTTTACAGCATGTGCCTCGAGAACAAAACAGTGAGGCTGATGCACTTGCAAATTTAGGTTCATCGGTTGAGGAAGATGAGATCAGCTCGGGGACTGTCATTCAACTATCGAGATTCGTGATCGAGGAAGGTCATGTCGAGATAAACTCTACAAGCTTAACCTGGGATTGAAAGAATAAATATATTGAATACTTGAAGAACGGAAAGCTCCCATCGGACCCTAAAGAGTCGAGGGCCCTACGAACCAAAGTCGCTCGATTCACATTGGCTGAAAATGGAACACTATACAGAAGGACATTTGATGGACCATTGGCAGTATGCTTATGACCAGGAGACACTGATTATGTTTTACGAGAGGTCCACGAAGGCACTTGTAGGAACCACTCCAGCGCCAAATCACTGATTCACAAAATCATTAGAGCAGAATACTACTAGGATAGCATGGAAAAAGACATTAAGGAGTTTGTTCGAAAGTGTGATAAATGTCAAAGTTTTGCACCGATGATCCATCAGTCCGGAGAACAACTTCATTCAGTCCTATCCCCATGGCCATTCATGAAATGGGGGATGGATATCGTCGGTCCTCTGCCATCGGCCCCAGGTAAAGCCAAGATCATTTTATTTATAACTGACTATTTCTCTAAATGGGTTAAAGCACAGGCATTCGAGAAAGTGAGAGATAAAGAGGTTATAAACTTCATTTGGGATCAAGTCGTGTGTCGATTTGGGAAACCCGCCGAAATAGTGTGTGACAATGAAAAGAATTTATCAACAGCAAAGTGACAAAATTCCCCAAAGACCACAAAATAAAAAGGATATTATCAACGGCGTATCACCCTAGTGGGAACGGACAGGCCGAATCACGAACAAGATTATCATTCAAAACCTAAAGAAAAGGTTGAACGACGCTAAGGGGAAATGGAGAGAAATTCTACCCGAAGTCCTTTGGGCATATCGAACAACATCAAAGTCCGGGGAAACCCCGTTCTCCTTAGTATATGGCTATGAAGCCTTGATTCCAGTCGAAGTCGGGGAACCCAGTGCCAGGTTTTGACATACAATAGAAGATTTAATCACGAGGCTATGAATACTAGCCTCGAATTATTGGATGAAAAATGAAAAGCCGCACTCGTTCGGATGGCTACACAAAAGCAACGAATCGAATGATACTACAATAGGAGAACCAACCTTCGTCACTTCAGAGTCGGGGACTTAGTCCTGAGGAAAGTCACCATCAACACTCGAGATCCTAATGAAGGGAAGCTCGGCCCAAATTGGGAGGGACCCTACCAAGTCCTTGACATCGTCAGAAAGGGATCTTATAAGCTCGGCACGATGGACGACAAACAACTACCAAATAATTGGAACATATCGCTTCTCAAACAATATATTGCTAAGGTATTACTTTATCCCCTTTTTTCATTTATATATTCGACACTAACTCACTACAGGTGTTCGAGCGAAGACATCGAAACCTCAGGTTTTAAAGCATGCATTGCACTCTTTTTTCCTTAGATCGGTTTTTGTCCCAAGTGGGTCTTTCCGGAGAGGTTTTTAATGAGGCAACAAGTATGTGCTACCTGAGGACAATTCAACAGTATCCAAGGCTTCTTTGCAATCAACCTCGAATACTAGGGGGCATCACCCTCGGATGTTATACTTTCAAGGAAACTACTTCGTGTCAAAGGGTCTCGATAGAGAAACTTTGTAATGGGCCAAACGGTCGAATGAACCCTATCCGTATAGGTTAGTCGAGCCCCGATGGTAAAACATATACGCATGTATAAATTATACAAAGAAGCATTCTTTCTATATAAATTTTCTACTATACAAGCTTCATGCTTATGATTTTGTGAGAAATGGCTCAAGGGCCAAGTGCAAATATACCTCGTCCACTCGGGGACTACCTTCAATGATCGACATATTCGAGTAATCTAAACTCAAATTCATAAGACCTCAAAGAGGCACCCCTCGATCTATACGCCAAGGACATCACTCTCGGGGACTAACACTTCGAACAAGTTTGAAGTGTTATCGGGAAATAAGCCCAAGAGGCATACCCAAAGGCTACGACCAAATTAGGGCTTTGAATTCTTTGAAAACATCGGTTAAAAAAGGCTACCCTCGGCAAGTAATAAAAAGGGGTTCGATGAAATCAGCCCTCGAAAAACCTTAAGAGGTATAAATTGTCTTAACACAAACGTGCTAAGGCATAAAAAGCAAAGGGGTTTCAATCGACATTGAACCCTCAAAAAACTCAATGGTAAAGAATACGTATTAAGGCATAAAGAAATTTTTTACTAAGTCTTTTAAGCCGAAAAAGGGAAAAAATAACCATCTTTTAGAGGCCATATCGGCCCAATCTAAAGAGCCTAAGGGCCAATACACTTAGAGTTCAAAATTTTGTTCTCACTCGGTTTGGACTAACAAATCCATTATTCCGAGCTCAAATAAAATTGACTTGAATATAGCTCGAGGATTCATCATTATTTGATATAAAACCTTAAGAGGTCTGTTACTGTGAGTTTGAAACTTACTCGAACTCGGCTATAAAAACAGTATAATTACGGCTTTGATCAAGCCATCCGAAATTAAAATCCCGAACATATTGTTGAGCTTGGGGACTCCCCCTCGCTTAACTAAAAAACCTAAGGGTTTATTCTACTCTAAGTTCGAGCTATTGCTCACTCGATTATAGAGGTTGCAGCAACTCGATTGCAACAAAGTTTTCATAAGGCAAAGGCAAAACAAAATTTATCATAAGTCAGAATTTGGAGACGAAACGGAAAGAAAAGGAATCTTTCATATATGCAAAGTATTTACAAAGACCACACAGGGTCTTACACAAAAAACAAAAGGAGAAAATCCTAAGTGCCTAGTCCGCCTCGGGAGCCGCATCTTCCGGAGCTTCATCTTCGTCTCCTTCGCTCTCGGATCCACTCGCAGAGTCTTCATGATCGGAAAGTAAAGTTCCACCCTCGTCCTCCAAAACCTTTGAACTCTCGATATCAGCCTTGAGGTCGAAGCCACGAGCATGTACCTCATCAAGAGTATCTCGTCGAGACTGGCACCTAGCATGATCGACAACAGGGATCTCAACAGCTTCAGAAATTTCCTTTGCCCAAGTGTTAGCGGCTTCAGCATCGGCTCGATAGGAGGCCACGAATGCCTCTGCTTTAGATGTGGCCCTTGCAAACTCAGCGGCCCACCGAGTCTCGAGCTCTTTAACCTTCTGGTCTTGGGTCAAGTTCTCCTTCTTCACACTTTGGAGTTGACGCTCAATCGAAGATAGTTGGGCCCGAACTGCATCTTTCTCTGAGGAGAGACGGTCCATGTTCTGCTTCCACCCCAAAGTCTCTGCCTCTTTCATCTTGGCCTCCTCACTAAGTTGATCAACCAATTCGGCCTTCTGCTGAACCTGTATGATCAAAGTGTTAGTTGCCAATATCAAGTTACATAACGAGCTCCCAAATATTTTCAATGAGCTCGGTCTGATCTTGATAAGCTCTTGTCAGCTCGGCTCGAATACTCATGTTCTCCTCTTCTTTTTGCACATAAAGGAGTTTGAGGGAGTATCCCTCCTCCGTAAGATTTTTGATATCAGCCTCACATTGGGCCAGCTCAGCTTGATATTTGGAAAACGCTTCTCGATGGAGTGTCGTAGCCTGTACAGAAAGGAAGAAAATCATACTTAGAGAAATACAAACGCAAGCATGGTAACATGGGCTAAAACTTACTTGGTTCAGAAGCCGCCGAGCCTCATCAAAAATGAGTGATGCATCCGGGTTGGGAACATCATCGACCCCCGCAAAGCAGCTGTGAAATATATCATCCCCTTCGGGGGCCGTCCCCACATCGGGTGTCCCCATGGACCGGGCATCCCGAAACTGCCCCTCAAATAATGTGGGGGCGGGCAGCGAATCATCAATGTTAATTTCCCCGAGCAAGTCACTTGGGGAATTCTCTTCTCTTTAAAGGGCCTCAGAACTAGACCCTTCGGGCACACCCACTGGTTGCTCATCACGACGTGAGGCAACATCAACACCTGATGACTCGGGGACTCTGCTCGTACCTTCCTCCAAGATCACCTCGGTCTGCGGCTGAACCTCCTCTACCACCACCGGCTCAGCAGTTCTCGTAGCTTCGATGCCTTCCCTCTTCCGAGCCACCAGCAAGCAGTCGGCATCTTCTCTCTCCTTGTCTTCAAGTAGCGTTTAGGCTACATCGGCAGATAGAACGGCGGGATCAGTCTTCGACTTTCGAGCCCTGCTTTTCCTAGGCTTTGGGGTATCTGGAGGCGAGGCCCTTCTCCTTTTCTTGTCTTTGGTCAGCTTCGGGACCTCCTCTTCCCGAGGGGAGGCGGCCTCAAAACAACATTATATCCAAGACCTGTATGAGATGAAATCAAGTTAAAAAGAAGTATTTCACAGAAAAGCATCAAACACGGACATGGGAACTTACCATGATTTTTGGCCTCCCATCAACCCTTGGCCAAATCGCGGCACGAGCGCTCAGCATACGAAAAGGTTGAAACCATTTGTCGAACCCAACCTATAAGGTCCGGGACTACACCAGGAAACCACGGGGAAGCTGCACCGTAAAGAAGAATATAGATGAGAAGAGGTAAAAGGAAACATAACAAGTAATCAAACATTATCGATGAAGTTCAGCTTACGCTTCATGTTCCATTCTTCGGGGAATGGCATCTTCTCAGCGGGGATGAAGTCGGAGGTCCTGACTCGGACATACCGGCACATCCATCCTTGGTCCTTGTCCTCGTCTATGCTCGAAAATAATACCTTCGTGGCCCGGCACTGAAGCCTTATCAGTCCACCCCGATAAAGACGGGGGCTGTATAGCCTAATGAGAAGATCGAGGGTGAAAGACATACCCTCAATCTTGCTCAAGAAAAATATGTGTAAAATAACAATGCGCCAAAAAGAGGGGTAGATCTTGCCTAGGGTTACCCGGTATTGGCGGCAGAAGTCGATTATGACAGGATCGACGGAACCCAATGTGAAAGGGTAAGTATACACACTTAAGAACCCTTTCACATGAGTGGTGATGTCCTCTTCGGGGGTAGGAATCACCACATTTTTATTCTCCCAATGGAAGTCCTTTTTCACCTGCTCGAGATCGCCTTCGGATATCGAACAGATGTATCTAGACATGGGCTCGCATCGGCCAGGAATCAAAGAGGAATCGAAGAGGGATTTCCACTTTAAAGTCGCGTCGCGTCTGCACATGGCCCGGGGATGCACTCTTCGATACGTAGCACCACCGGTGTTTTGTCACCGGCCGACCGCGATGAGGAGGACTTTTCTTCTTGGGGAGCGGTCTTTGATGTTTTTGCCATTGCTATATGAGGTTTAAGGAAGGAAAAGGCAGAATTTGCGTTTTAATAAGAGATTGACAAACGGAAACCGACAAAGTTGATGAACTTGAAGAGAATATAAGAGCTTCTGAAGATTAGAAGAAGTTCGAAAGTAAGTTTGAAAAGATTAAGAAGGTGGTCTATTTATAATAGTCACTTTGACGGCTTGAAAGCACTAGTGGTCGACCATCAACTGGCGTTAATTAATGACCTTTGGAACTGTGCAGACGCGACGCTTCAATCGCTTATGTTGCTTACGTCACGATGTTGACGTCATAATTGATCGAGGTATTAAATCACAGTCTCAAAATTCATTTCTTCTCATTACACTCCAAAAAACAAGGGTATTATCTGTATACGGTCGAAATCAGGTATATCCGATTTTGTTGGCGGAGGAGTTGCCTCGAGGGTAACCTCATAATAGATCGGGCTCGAGCTCGAAGATGAGACATCGAGCCTAGAGATCAAAGTGTACATTAAGACCGAGGCCAGCAACAATCGAGACCAAGTATGACGGACTTCAAGGAAAGCATAATAACGGAATGACGAGATATTAGTAACCGATCAAAGATCACGGCGTGAATCTCGGAACGGATATCCGTGATTGGTCGAGGATCATGGCGTGAATCTCAGAACGGACCAAATCAGAAGCGGTTAACTAGCTGTTTATACAATTTCCTTCTGTAATTAGAGACATACCATAATTAGGTTTCCTCTATTATAGAAAGAGAAGTTCCAATCATTTGTAAGGCATTATTATTCACTGATAAGAATATACACATACGTTGCTTTCTTTGTCTTACTCATTATTCATCACTGCTTGTTTTATCTTCTACTGTTCTTATTAACTAACCTCGAGACTATCTCGAATCGAGGTTGAGGCATTATTTGCAGACCGGTTTGATTTGTTTTATTGTCCAATTTATTTAATTCGTTGTTTATAAATTGGTACTGGTTTAAATCACATATCCTTAAAACCATGATATAAGTTTAATTGTTACTCCATTTTTACTTAATATCAATTGATAAATATGAAGATTAATAACAGAAATGAACTATAAAGTAAAGCAAATCAGTGTCAGAATGAACTCATCCCTCGAGTTTGGATACCCTCGAACTGGTTGATGCAAGAACAATTAAAATATAACAAGCTGATGAACAATAGTATAAATGAGAAAAAGAATTATATTTCTTTGATATATGTGAAAAATGTGTCCTACAAATGATTACCCCCCCCCCCCCC
>AWOL01S0057337.1:181310-200565 GCA_000715115.1 Nicotiana otophora
CCCCAATAGTGGAAGAATTTCACTTATGGTATAATTCTAATTACAGAAAGAAATCCCATAATTAGCTAATTAACCGTTTCTGATTTGATTCGTCCCGAGGTTTAAGCCATGATCCTCGACCAGTCACGAATATCTCGCCTTTCTGTTATTGTGATATCTTCGATCTTGCTCGATATCTGTCTCATTTGGCTTAGATCGCTACTAGTCTCAATTTCGATAGATACCTCGATTCTGAACTTGGTACCTTATCCTCGTGGTTTAGTCTGTTCCGTTGCGAGGCTATCATTCGATGCGACCTCTCGGTTTTGGTAAAATAGTAAAATCGGGTGGTCCCGGTTTTAACTGTATACAGATAGTCCCTTCGTGTTTTTGGAGTGAAATGACAAGAAATGAATTAAGTCTTCGATTTTGTACCTCGACCTGTCATGACATCATCCTCGTGATGTAAGTGACGGGAGTGACTGAAATGTCCCGTCGGTACAGTTCTCCAAGTCATTAATGAGTGTCAGTTGGTGGTCGGCCACTAGTGCCTTTGAACCGTCGCCGTGAATCCAATAAATAGACCCATTCCTTATTGATTCAAACTTTACTTCCTTCTAATCTCCAAAGCTTTTACATCTCCTAAGTTCTTCCCTTTTACAAATCTTTAGGTTTTGCTGTTAATTCTTTCTCAAACATCAAGTCCTATTATCTTCCTCTTCTTCAAACTTACACAAAAATGGAAAAAACATCGAAAACGGTACCACAAAAAGAAGTTGCTTCATCTTCTCAAACGGCCGGTGGGAAAACGCCGGTGGAACCCCGTTTTGAGGAATGCATTGCTGGGGGGTGCGCGCTAAACTCCAATTTCAAGACCGATAAAGCCTCGTCGATTTCTGGTCGATGCGAGCCAATGTCGAGGTATATATGCTCGATAACTGAGGGATACCTTAAGTATGTAAAGAAAGACTGCAACTGGGAGGGCAAAGAGGTGGTGATCCCGACCCCCGAAGAAGACATCACCACCCATGGGGAAAGGTTTCTAAGTGTTTACACTTACCCTTTCACGATGGGCCCCCTCGACCCCGTCATCGTTGATTTTTACCGTCAATATCAAATAACCCTAGGCCAAATCTATCCTTCATTTTGGCGAATTGTTATTCTACTCCGATTCTTCGTGAGCAAAGTCGAGGGGCTCCCTTTCACCCTCGATCACCTTATCAGATTGAATAGCCCCCGCCTCTATCGAGGCGAGTTAATAAAACTCTAATGTCGGGCTACCAAAGTGATGTTCTCGAGCATAGACGAGGACAAAGATCGAGGCTGGATGGGCCGGTTCATTCGAGTGAGGACTTCTGACCTAATCCCAGCCGAGAAGATGCTATTTATAGAGAAATGGAATATGAATCATAAGCCCCGTCTCACTGTTAGCTTTCATGTATTATTTGTTCCTTTGTATTTTCTCATTGATGTTTTTTCCCCTGATATAGCGGTCGCTTGGATGCCCCGTGCGATTCCCAACCTCGAGAGCTGCGTTCGAAACCTGGGCTCGACCTTTACATACGCCGAGCGCTCATGGCGCGATTTAGCAAAGGGCCGATGGGAGGCCAAGACTCATGTTAAGCCCACTTTTTATGTATTTGATGGTTTGATTAAGATGCCTTTGTTCTACTTATTCAATTTTCTCATGTATAGTCCTGGGCAAAGATGCGGTCATGAGGCCCCTGTCTGATAAGGAGGAGACTTCGACCCCATTTCCGAAGCCGGCAAAGGATAAGAAGAAGAAACGGACCTCAACCTCCAAGGATCCAAAGCCTAAGAAGAATCTGGTTCATAAACCGAAGAAAGATATCGTTGCCCTGCCTGTGGATGTGATTCAATGGCTAAGGGAGGAAGAAGTAGAAGATGAAGATGATGGCTCAGAATTGGTGGCCCGAGGGAAAAAGACCATCGAGGCCCCAAAGGCCGCTGAGTCGGTGGTGGTTAAGGGGATTCCACCTCGAGCCGAGGGGGTCTTGGAAAAGGACTCAGGTAAAGTCCCCGAGTCGTCAAAGATCGAAGATGCCTCCCGCCGAGGTGAGCAAAAGGCGGGTATGTCTGAAGGGTCCGTCTCCGAGGCCCTCCGCAGTGAGGAGAACATCCCAAGTGGCTCACTTGGGGCAATATATATTGGAGACTCGTCGATTCTCCCTGCATTTTCTAAGGAGGCAATTAGGGAGACCCAAGCTATGAGGACTCCCGAAGTAGACGGGGACCATGGAGAGGAGGACCCCTTCCGTGGTTACTTTATCGGGGTCGCGGATGCTACCTACCTGAATGAAGCATCGAGTCTCTTCGATGAAGCTCAATAAGCCTTAAATCGGGTGAGTCTCAACTCCCTTTATCGATATCATACTTAGCTTATGTCTTCTCTTCTTGTCTAACTTCCTTTCTTTTTTCCATATAGGCTTTGGCACTCCATTGGGAGGCATTTTCAAAGTCCCGAGCAGAGCTGAGACGATGTGAGGCCGACCTCCGAGGGCTCACGCAGGAGAGAAATACCCTTAAACTTCTCAGTGGGCAAAAAGAAAAAGAGATCAAGGACCTCCGAGCCGAGTTGGCCAAGGCTCACCAAGAGCAGACCGACCTGATCGAGCAGGTAATGAAAATCTTAAAAGCTCATGGGCTCGATTCGGCAATGGTGGCTAACATTTCAATCTCACAACTGCAGCAAAAGGTCGAGAGGATCGAACAATTCCACGAGGAGGTCGATATGATGAAGGCGGAAACCTTGGGGTGGAAAGAAAGTATGGACCGTTTTGCTGCTGAAAAAGAGGCTTCTCGAGCCCAGTTGTGATCGGTCGAAAGTCAGCTTCGATGCATGAAGGTGAAGTGCTCAGCTCATGCAAAGAAAATAAAGGAGCTCGAGGCTCGATTGGCTTCCGAACTTGCAAAGGCCAAATCTAAAGACAAAAAGGCAAAGGTCGAGGCAGAGGCGATCGTGGCCGTCTACTGGGCCGATGCTGAAGCCGCTCAAGTCCAAGCAAGAGAGGAAGTCGAGACCACTCAAACTCAAGCACATTGGATTGCTGAACTCGCCAAATGCCAATCTCAGAGGGAAACCCTCGAGGAGATCCATGCTCGAGGTTTCGCTCTTACCGGCGAGATAATAAAGGCTAAAGAGCATAAAGCTGATGCTAGAGCGCTAGCCTTTTCTGATGATGATGATGATGATGGCAGCAAGAGCGGGTCCGAGAATGGGGAGGACCTTGATGGAGAAGAAGTTGCCCCTGAGGAAAATTAGGAATCTTAGGCTTTTTTCTTTTTTTCTTTTTTGTACGGGACCCTGATCGGTCCTTGTAAATATTTTCGTATAGATAAAAGATCTTTTTTCTCTTTGACTTGTCTTTAATATATTTCTTGCCACGTGAAAATATTCCTTCATGCCTTATGGAGATTTTGCTCACAAGTTTGGGACTTTAGGCAACTAGATCGAAGTCGGACCAGTGTAGTCTTTAAAATCGAGTGAGTACTTGCTCAAACTCGAAGTAGAATGACCCTTAGGTTTTAGTTGAGTAAGGACGATTTCTCGAACTCAAAAAAATAAAATGGCCCTTAGGCTCTTGAATTTGGCCGATATGGCCTCAAAAGAATGGCTTTTCCCCTTTTCGGCTTGAAAAATTAATCATAAAAATTTGTTATGCCTTAGCACGAGATAAATTTGTACCCATTAGGTTTTTCAAGGATTGGTGTTATTGAAGTCCTTTGCTTTGTTATGTCTTAGCACAAAATTTTCCGGGAGTTCGAACAATTCGCTACCCCTTAGGGTTTTTCGAGGGTCGATATTATCGAGAACTTTAGTAATTTAGCCGAGGGTTGCCTTTTTTAACCGGTTTATGAGAATATTTGAAGGCATGTTTTATAACCGAATTCGGACGTCTCTGAACCGTGTTAATTTAGTCGTAGCCTATAGTTTGGGATTTTCCCCTTAGGCTTGTTTCCCTGCTATACTTCGAACTCGTTCGAAGTGTCAGTCCCCGAGTGGGGTGGTCGTGGCCTATAAAATCGAGGATTGCCTTTTTAAGGTCTTACCATTTCGAGGTTTAGTAATTTGATCATGTCGATATTTTGGACGGCAGTCCCCGAGTATAGGCTAAATTGCTTGAACTTCAATTGTGATCGGCCCTTAAGCCAGTTTCCACAATAGATCATAAGTATGAAATTGTAAAATATAAATTTCTCTAAAGCATGGAACATCTAGTAAGGAAAAATACTTCTTTCAATAGATTATACATGCGTACATATTTTTCCATTAGGGCTCGAGTAATCTACATGGACACGGTTCATTTGACCGTTTGGTCCTTTACCTATCAAGACCCTGTCGACACGAAGTATTTTCTCGTAACTATCCGAGGGTGATGCCCCCTCAGTATTCTAGGTTGATTGTAAAGGAGCCTCGGATACTGTTGAATTGCTCTAAGTTAGCACGAATAATGGTTTCCTCGTCAAAAACCTCGCCGGAAAAACCCATTTGGGACAAAACCAGTCTAAGGAAAAAAGAGTGCAACGCGTGCTTTCAGACCTAGGGACTTTGTGTTTGAAGAATCCTTTGGTGCCTTCGATTAAACACCTGCAAATGGTTAGTATAAAATATAAACGAAAATGGAGAAGGTCGTACCTTAGCAGTAATATCATTTGAGGAGTGATATGTTCCAATTATTTGGTAATTGTTCATCGTTCACCGTGCCAAGTTTGTAGGATCCCTTTCTGATGATATCGAGGACCTGATACGGTCCCTCCCAGTTCGAGCAAAGTTTTCTTTCGTTTGGGTATCGAGTATTGAGGGTGACCTTCCTCAGAACCAAGTCCCCGATTTTAAAGTATCGAAGATTGGCTCTTCGATTGTAGTACCTTTCGATTCGTTGTTTCTGTGTGGCCATTCGAACGAGGGTGGATTCCCATTTTTCATCTAGCAATTCGAGGCTTGTATTTGTAGCCTCATGATTTCACTCTTCCGTTGCGTATCGAAACCCGACGCTAGGTTCCTCGACTTCAACTGGGATTAGAACTTCGGCGCCATATACTAAAGAGAACAATGTTTCCCTCATACTGGATTTTGACGTTGTTCGATACGCCCAAAGGACTTCAGGCAATATTTCTCTCCATTTTCCATTAGCGTCGTTCAATCTTTTCGTTAGATTTTGAATGATGGTCTTGTTTGTCAATTCGGCATGTCTGTTCCCACTAGTATGATATGGCGTCGACGGGATCCTTTTTATTTTGTGATATTCGAGAAACTTTGTCACCTTACTGCCGACGAATTACTTTCTGTTATCGCATACGATCTCGGCAGGTATCCCGAATCGGTATATAATGTGGTCCCAGATGAAGTATATGACTTCTTTCTCTCTAATTTTCTCAAAAGCCTGTGCTTCAACCCACTTAGAGAAATAGTTAGTCATAAACAAAATAAATGTAGCTTTATATTGGACCGATGGTAGAGGGTCGACGATATCCATTCCCCATTTCATGAATGGCCATGGGGATAAGACTGAGTGGATTTGCTCTCCGGGTTGGTAAATCATCGATGCATACCTTTGATATTTGTCGCACTTTCGAACAAACTCTTTTGTATCATTTTCTATATCGGCCCAATAGTATCAAGCTCTGATGACTTTGTGAACCAATGATTCGACAACGGAATGATTTCCGCATGTTCCCTCGTGGATTTCTCGTAGGACGTAGCCGGTATCTCCTGGTCCCAAACATATTGCCATTGGTCCATCAAACATCCTTTTATATATTATTCCATCTTTGGCCAATGTGAATCGTGCGGCCTTCGTATGTAGATTCCTCGATTCCTTAGGATCCGATGGAAGCTTCCCGTTCTTTAGGTACTCAATATATTTGTTCCTCCAATCCCAGTTTAGACTTGTGTAGTTTATTTCGGCGTGGCCTTCTTCGATTACTGACCTTGAAAGTTGTAAGGCAGTCCCCGAGCTAATATCGTTGCCTTCAACTGATGACCCAAAATTTGCAAGGGCATCAACCTCGCTATTTTGTTCTCGAGGCACATGTTGTAGGGTCCATTCTTTAAACCGATGTATAGTCACATGTAGTTTATCCAAGTACCTCTGCATTCGATCTTCTCGAACCACGAAGGTTCTGTTGACTTGGTTTACCGCTATCAGGGAGTCACATTTGGCCTCGATGACCTCTTCTCCCAAACCTTTAGCTTGCTCGTGACCTGCAATCATGGCCTCATACTCGGCCTCATTGTTAGTTAACTTGGAAGTCTTGATAGCTTGTCTAATTGTATTACCCATGGGCGGCTTCAAAACGATGCCTAGCCCGGACCTCTTCACGTTCGAAGCGCAGTCTGTAAAGAGGGTCCACACCCCCGATGATGTACCCGACTTTAATAATAGTTCTTTTTCAACCTCGGGTACGATTGTTGGCGTAAAGTCAGCCACGAAGTCAACTAAGATTTGAGACTTGATGGCCCATTTGGCCATTAATCCTGTCGTACCCACTAATCTCGACGACCCATTTGGGCAATCGGCCCGAAAGTTCGGACGTATGCAAAATATTGCAAAGGGGATAAGTAGTCACCACACAGATCGGGTGACACTGAAAATATAGTTTTAATTTCCTAGAGGAATTTATTAGGGCAAGCGCTAATTTTTCTAAGTGTGGGTACCAGGTCTCGCCCTCACCAAAAGTTCGACTAATATAGTAAACAGGAAATTGCGTACCTTGATCATCTCGAACTAGGACCCCACTTACCGCGATCTCCGAGACTGCTAAGTACAAGTAGAGTTGCTCATCCTCTTTCGGAGTATGAATCAGTGGCGGGCTCGAGAGGTGCCTCTTTAATCCTTCCAATGCTTGTTGGCATTCCGGAGTCCATACAAAATTGTTCCTTTTTTTAGCAGTGAGAAGAACCAGTGACTTCTATCTAAAGACCTCGATATGAATCGGCCTAGGGCGGCTATGCGTCATGTTAATCTTTGTACGGCCTTAACATTGTCCACGACTGTGATGTCTTCGATTGCCTTGATCTTATCAGGGTTGATTTCGATCCCCCGATTTGATACCATAAAGCCGAAGAATTTTCCCGAGCCGACCCCGAATGCACATTTCTCTAGGTTGAGTTTCATGTAGTATTTCCTTAGTATATCGAAGGTTTCCTGCAAATGTGTCAAATGGCCCTCTTCTTGCAGGGACTTAACTAGCATATCGTCAATATAAACCTCCATTGTTTTACCTATTTGTTATTCGAACATTCGATTTACTAAGCGTTGATAAGTGGCACCAGCATTGTTTAGTCCAAATGGCATTATGTTATAACAATAGGTATCGTACTTACTGATGAACGATGTCTTTTCCTGATCCTCCGGGTTCATTTGTATTTGATTGTACCCGGAGTAAGCATCGAGAAAACTAAGAATCTCGTGGTCGGTCGTTGCATCGATCATGCGCAGAGGAAAAGAGTCTTTAGGACATGCTTTGTTTAAATCTTTATAGTCTACGCACATTCTAAATTTATTTCCCTTTTTAGGGACTACGATCACGTTTGTTAACCATTCGGGATATTTTACTTCCCGAATGGATCCTATTTTGAGAAGTTTGGCTACCTCATCTTTGATGAATGCATTATTTACCTCGGACTAGGGCCTTCTCTTTTGTTTTACCGGGCAGAATTTCGGATCCAAGATCAGTCGATATATAGTGATCTCCGACGGGATCCCTGTCATATCTAGGTAGGACCAAGCAAAATAATCCATATTATTGATAAGAAATTTAATGATTTTTTCCCTGAGCTCGGGGGTTAACCCCGTACCTAGGTATACCTTTCGATCGGGTAGATACTCGATCAGTATGACTTGCTCCAGCTCTTTGACTGTCGATTTGGTGGCATCGGAATCCTCGGGGATTATGAAGGATCGAGGGGTCCAATAGTCATCGTCCTCATCCTTTCCCTACTTCTCCGACTGAGCCGAGGCTGGTGGGTGTGGTTGTTATTTAGCTTCACATTTGCCTTTGGACTCCGATCCCTTTGTTGACGAAAACGTTGATACCTGTATTACTTCGTCGACCGCGAACATCTCTTTGGCATCATATTGTTCCCAATACACAGTTTTTACTCCATCCAGTGTTGGGAACTTCAACATTTGGTGAAGGGTTGAGGGGACTGCCCTCATGTTATTATTCCAGGGTCTTTCGAGCAGTGCGTTGTATCTCATATCGCCCTCGATCAAATGGAACTTTGTTTCTTGAATAGTTTCGGCTACATTTATTGGTAGGATGATTTCACTTTTAGTTGTTTCACTCGCCATGTTGAAGCCATTGAGAATCTGAGTTACGGGTACGATCTGATCTTGTAGGCCGAGCTGCTTCACAACCCTCGATCGAATAATATTGGCTGAGCTTCCTGGATCAATTAAAACACGTTTAACCTGAATTTTATTCATAAGGATAGAGATTACCAAAGCATCATTGTGGGGTTGTAAGATTCCTTCTGCTTCCTCATCATTGAATGATAAAGTTCCTTCTGGCACATAGTTTCGAGTTCGTGTTTCCCTAGTGATTGATACTTTAGTGCATTTGAACACGGGCCCTTGTGGAATATCGACCCCACCCACGATCATGTGAATCACGTGATGTGGTTCTTCCTGCTCATTTTTCCTGTTTGCATCCCTGTCTATGAAATGGTTTTTAGCACGGTCGCTCAAGAATTTTCAAAGGTCACCTTCGTTGAATAGACGGGCCACCTCCTCCCTTAGTTTTCTGCAGTCTTCGGTTCTATGACCATGTATACCATGGTATTTGCATATTTGATTGGGGTTTCTTTGGGATGAATTAGTTTGTAGGGGTCTGGGCCATCTAGTATCTTTGATTCTCCCAATGTCTGACACAATACCTGATGCGTCGATGTTGTAGTTGTATTCTGATAATCTTGGTGCTTCTGTGGGATCGACATGTTTATCGAAGCCACTTTTGCTCATGAGCCCTCGAGATCTCTATCCTCGATCGTTCCTTCGATCATTCCGGATGGGATTGCATCCTAGGCCGCTGATTCTACGATCTGCGTTGTATGGTTGATACCGATCTCTGTTAGACTGGGGTTCTCTATCGATGTCCCTTTGAGTTCTGCCGATGGGCCTGTTTGGATAAACGGAATCGGACTGGGTCCCCAATTGATCATCATCGACCCTGATCTTTGACTGGTACCGATTATGTACATCGGCCCAGGTTACCATTGGATTTTAAATTAAATTTTGCTTTAGTTGTCGTGATGCTACCAAACTTTGTTCGTTCAAACCTTGAGTAAAGGCTTGAACAACCCAATTATCTGTGACCGGTGGTAGTTCCATGTGTTCCATCTGGAATCGATATACGAATTCCCTCAACATTTAGTTGTCTTTTTGTTTCACCTTGAAGAGGTTCGACTTCCTAGCCGCAACCTTTATTGCTCTGGCATGTGCCTTTACAAAGGATTCTGCAAGCATGGCGAAGGAATCGATGGAATTAGGCGGCAAATTGTGGTACCATAGCATTGCTCCTCTCGACAGGGTTTCTCCAAATTTCTTCAGTAGAACAGATTCAATCTCATCGTCTTCCAAGTCATTCCCTTTTATTGCGCATGTATAAGAAGTGACATGCTCATTAGGGTCGGTGGTCCCATTGTACTTGGGAATTTCTGGCGTTCGAAATTTCTTCGGAATGGGTTTCGGAGCCGCACTTGGAGGGAAAGGCTTATGTACGAATTTCTTTGAATCCATACCCTTTAGAATCGGCGATGCCCCGGTATTTGGTCAATCCAAGAGTTGTATGTCTCTACTTTCTTGTCATTTTTCTCGATTTTCTTTTTTCCCGATTCAATCCGTTTAGTGAGCTCCTCAGGCATTTTCATAACGGCAGGGTCAGTCCCCGATTCATTGGCGTTCAACCTTACCGGCACAGGCTCGGTCCTGTGGACGACTTTTGGTTCGATCCTACTCGGTGTTCGGTGCAGATTTTGTAGTTGTGCTATAGCGGCTTGTTGAGCTTGTAACATTTCGAATATCAATTGGAGGCTAACTCCACCGTCTTCTCCGCCCTGCGTACCTCGACTACCTGATTGAACTTCCCTGCGTATGCTACCTTTGGGATCAACGCCTAAATTTGCATTT
This sequence comes from Nicotiana otophora, assembly GCA_000715115.1. NCBI lineage: Eukaryota > Viridiplantae > Streptophyta > Magnoliopsida > Solanales > Solanaceae > Nicotiana > Nicotiana otophora. The sequence continues at coordinate 191,444 of AWOL01S0057337.1, forward strand.
AGAGTGACATGTGAACAGACATCGACGAGATTTGCAATTGGTGCTCCCTCGAGGTCAGCTTGAGGTGCCTCGATCCCTGGGGCGGCTACATTGTCATTTTTCCCGTGAAATCTGAGGTTGTTGTCACCATGTGTAGGCGTTTCTTGTGAGTTTGACATGTTTATCCTGAAAATAAAGATTCTTACGAGAACAAGTGTAAAGCAGTGTGTGTTATCGGAATCAATATTAAGCAATCACTATTATCATTGACCCAACGGTGGGCGCCAAACTGTTTACCCTTAAAATTGGATAACAATTAAACTTATAATGTGGTTCTAAGGATACGTGATTTCACTTAATACCAATTGATAAATATGAAGATTAATAACATAAATAAACTATAAAGTAAAACAAACAAGTGTCAGAATGGAACTCAGCACTCGAGTTTGGATACCCTCGAACTGGTTGATGCAAGAACAATTAAAATATAACAAGCTGATGAACAATAGTATAAACGAGAAAGAGAATTATATTGCTTTGATATCTGTGAACAATGTGTCCTACAGATGATTAGAACCCCCCACCTCCCCCCAAATAGTAGAGGAATTCGACTTATGGTATAATTCTAATTACAGAAGAAAATCTCATGATTAGCTAATTAACCGTTTCTGATTTGATTCGTTCCGAGATTTACGCCATGATTCTCGACCAGTCACGCATATCTTGCCTTTCTGTTATTGTGCTATCTTCGATCTTGCTCGATGTCTGTATCATTTGGCTTCGATCGCTACTAGCCTCGATCTCGACAGGTACCTCAATTCTGAACTCGGTACCTTATCTCCGTGGTTTAGTCTGTTCCGTTACGAGGCCATCCTTTAATGCGACATCCCCGTCTCGGTCAAATAGTAAAATCGGGTGGTCCCGATTTTAACCGTATACAAAAACTAAAAACACGTTTGATATTATACCAGTATATTTCATTTTTTTGTCCAATATATCAAATATCTATCAATAAAAATACATCTACTGAATAACTGCCCCTACTAATCCCATTATTATAATTAATCCCATCATTATTAATCTCCCGATAATTGTTCCCCAACCAAACAACCTCTAACAAGTGCAACTTGTGAAACAGTGAAGCAAAAGCCAATTCACGTTTGATTCCTCAGCGTACTGCATTATAGATTGCCATGAAAAAGTTATACAACTTGCAAATTAAAGAAGAAATGATTGCTTAATTATTATGTGAATTCAGCAATAGATTTTATTATGTGTAGAAACTAACGAATGATGAATGAGACAGTTCAAGTCTCAATCATATGCAAGGAATTGCGACTTTATTCCCCCAATTATTACTAAATTTGGTACTAATGCTATATATCTGCCTAAACATATTTAGCTTAAATAACAGCGTGTTATTGATCCCTTTATTAGCAGCCTTTTACAAATATAATGGATCTTCAACTTAGAATAGAGAGTAAAAGTAAGCTGGAACTTTCTTTTAGCATTAAGGACAAGTATGATCATATGGTTTAAGAATTCAATTAAAAATATTGGTTAAAAAGGAAACTATTATTAAGCCGTAAGTTGAGGAATAAAAACGATTTACAATTTTAGTAATTGAGCAGTTAAAATTGATAATTATGTAAGAGCCAAAGGCACAACTATCCCTGGAAACCCCATGTTCAAGTTGCTTCGTTTCATTAATTAGCATACTTTCCTTTTTGCTTTCTGTTTACCCGAAAAACGGATTAGAGTTGAATTTGTACGTAGTTATAAGGGTACGTGGTATAACTTGACACAAATTCGTATAAGTAAAAGTATCGAGTATTGACTATAAAGAATAAAAATACAAACAAAGTTGAAGGGAGGATGATTTATGAACAAACAAAATGAAATAAAGTATAAAGCTCAAAAGGATAACCTCTCAATATGGGAGTGTATCAACAATATCTGTGTTATAGTATGTTACTGCCTTAATGAATTCGTCCTTTACAGAGATAATAGCCACCACTCTTATAGTGGAGGATCCTACTTTAAATATAATTAAAAATACATAGTGGAGAACCATCATAAATCAGTCTTTCCCCCTTTTCCTGCCAAGATTCACGCTCTTAGTGCGGCTGTAATGACTCTTGTCTATAGGCTTGATATTGACTCGAGCTCGATTCGATATTGAATCGAGCTCAATATTGATTCAAGCTCGATTTTGACTCGAGGTTCGGTATTGATTCGGGCTCAATAATGGTCGGTCTTTGGCTCTCAAGATCGATAATGACTTCGAGCTCGGTATTGATCGATCCCTAAAACTCGAAGCTCGATAATCCCGCTTTGGATCTTATCCCGAAATTAAGAAGACGCTCTTCGGTTTATTATGTTTCCATCTCGACCAGTCGTACGAAAGGCCGAAATCGGTTTCGACCATATACAGATAGTCCCATCGTTTCTCGGGAAGGATATGATTAGAAACGATATAATTTTTCAATGGCTCGATCAGATATACACTGGCGTTTGCATCGAGCCAGACCATGACGTACGTGATAGTTGTCCCGTCGGTTCAGTTTACCAAGACATTAAATGCATGTCAGACGGTGATCGATCACTGCTGATATTGCACCGTCATTCCCCAATCTATAAATAACATCTCTTATTACCATTTATCTTTTTTACATCTCCAGTTTCTAAATTTTCTAAGCTCTTTCTAGTATCTTCTGAGTTTATCTGCAAGCCTGTGATTTTTACTGCAAAATCTTTCTTCTGTGATTTTTACCGCAAAACCTTTCTTCAAAACACCATATCTTTGTCATCTCCTTCTATTCTTGATCTTCAAAACCAAAATGGTGAAAACATCAAAACCGTTCCTCAAAAAGAAAAAGCTTCTTCTTCACAGCTTACCGTCGACAAAACATCGGTGGAGCCACGACCTGAGGAGTGTGTTTCCGGGGCGTGTGTTCTTACCTCCGATTTTAAGATCGACAAAGGCTCGTCGATTCCCGACCGATGCGAGCTAGTATCGAGGTATATGTGTTCGATAGCCGAGGGGCATCCCGAACAGATAAGGAAAGATTGCAACTGGGAGAACAAAGAAGTGGTAATCTCGTCTCCTGAAGAAGATATTACCACTCACGTAAAAGGATTTTTAAGTGTGTATACTTACCCTTTCACATTAGGTCCTCTCGACCCCATTATTATTGATTTTTTCCGTCAATACCAAATAACGCTAGGCTAGATCCATCTTTCTTCTTGGCGGATCGTTATTTTGATCCGTTTCTTTATGAACAAAATCGAGGGGATGCCTTTCACCCTCGATCATCTCATTCGATTGTACAGCCCCTTTCGAGACGGGTTAATAAAACTTCAGCGCCGGGCTACCAAGGTTCTATTCTCGAGCATAGACGAGGACAAGGATTGAGGTTGGATGGGAAGGTTCATTCGAGTGAAGACTTCGGACCTAATTCCGACCGAAAAGATGTCATTTCCCGAGTAGTGGAACATGAAGCATAAGTGTAACTCTGTTGTTATCTCTTACTGTTTTGCCCCTTCGTTTCTTTCTTACTGATATCCACTTTTGTGATGCAGCAGTTCCTTGGATGCCCGATGCAATTCATGACTGGGTACGGGACCTAGCTTCGACCGATACATACGCCGAGCGCTCATGGAGTGATTTGTCAAAGGGCAGATGGGAGGCCAAAAATCATGGTAAGCCTCTTTCTCGTATCTTTGATAGTTCAAACAAGATACTTTCCATATATTTAATCAAATTTCTTATATGTAGGCCTGGGCAAAGATGCGATTTTGAGGCCCCCATCTGGCGAGGATGAGGTTTCGGCCTCTATTCCAAAACCGGTGAAGGATAATAAGAGAAAAAGGGCCTCTACTTCCGAATATCCAAAACCAAAGACGAGGATGGCTCGTAAGCCGAGGAAGAATATAATCCCTTTGACCGAAGAATCAGTTCAGCGTCTAAGGGATGAAGACGAAGAAGAAGAAGATGACGGGTCCGTACTGGTGGCCCGAGTGAAGAAAACCATTGATGCCTCAAAGGCAGCTGGATCGATGGTGGTTTGCGTGTCTCCGCTTCAGACTGAGGTAGTATTGGAGAAGGATTCGGGCACAGTCCCTGAGTTAATGAAGATCGAGGATGCCTCCCACCGAATTCGACAACCGGTGGGTATATCCGAAAGGGCCGATCCCGAAGCTCTCCGAACCGAGGAGAACACCCCAAGCGACTTGCTTGGGGCAATAGTAATCGGAGACTTGCCTACTCTCCCCGCCTTTTCTGAAGGGGCGATTCGAGAGGCCCAAGCTTTGGGGGCCCTTGAGGTAGACAGGCCTCACGAAGGAGATGACCCTTTTCGTGACCTGTTTGCCGGTATCAAGGATATTGCCGGCCCTAGTGATGCATTGAGTCTTTTCCACGAAGTGCAACATGCTCTAAATCGGGTAAGCCCTAATTCTCTTCGTTGATACCACTTTTATGTTTGCTATTCTTTTCTAACTTCTTTTCTTCTTTCTTCGTAGGCCACAACGGTTCATTGAGAAGCATGTTCTCGGTCTCGAGCTGAGCTGTATCGGTTCGAGGCCCACCTCCGATGGGTCATGGAGGAGAGGAACGCCCTTAGACTCCTTTCCGGGCAAAGGGAAGAAGAAATCAAGGGCGTTTGAGATGAGCTGGCCAAGGCTCATCAAGACCAGGCCGACCTGACTGAACAGATAATGATAATCTTAAAAACTCATGGGCTTGATTCAGGATCGGACGATAATATTTTGATCTCGTAGCTGCAGCAGAAACTCGAGACGATCAGGCAGCTTCATGAGGATGATGATATAATAGGGCGGAGACCATGGGATGGAAAGATGGCATGGACCGCCTTGCTGCGGAAAACAAAACTATTCGGGCCCAATTATTATCGGTCGGAAATCAACTTCAAGGTATAAAGGAGAGGAGCTTGGTTCAAGCAAGGAAAATAGAGGAGCTCGAGGCTCGGTTGGCCTCCGAACTTGCCAAGGCCAAATCTGACGCCGAAAAAGCAAAGGCTAATACGGATGCATTTGTGGCCGTCTATCGGGCCGATGCTGAAGCTGCTCAGGTACATGCAAGAGCGGCAGCCGAGACCGCTAAAACTCGAGCACGTTGGGTTGCTGAACTTTCTAAATGCCAATCTCGGAGGGAGACCCTTGAGGAGATCCATGCTCGAGGTTTCGATCTCACCGAAGAGATAAAAAGGGCTAAATAGCTCGAAGTCGATGCTGAAGCCTTGGCTTCCGATGATGACGATGATGATGACTATGATGATGATGATGGTGATGATGGAGCAAGAGTGTGTCCGAGAACGGGGAGGATCCCGATGGAGAAGTGACTGCCCCCGGAGATAACCAAGAAACTTAGCCCTTAGTTTCCATTTTGGTCTTTTGTGTAGGGTCATGTTCGGACGTGGTAAACATTTTTGTATATATATATATATAAAGATCTTTTCTTTTCCCGACTTGCCTCTATTTTATTCTCTGCCTTGTGAAGATTTTCTTTCATTCATGCCTTATGAAAGTTTTTCATAAGTTCGAGGCCTTAGGCAATTTGATCGAAGTCGGACCTTGTAGTCTTTATAACCAAGTGAGCGTTTGCTCGAACTTGAATTAAAAATAGCCCTTACGCTTAATAATCGAGTGTGTTTGCTCGGACTCGGGGTTATGTAGCCCACGGACTTAATAGTCGAGCGAGTGTTAGCTCGGACTTGATATAAGGTTAGCCCTAAGGCTTAGTAGTCGAGTGAGTATTTTTTCATACTTGAAATAAGGTTAGCCCTTAGGCTTAGTAGTCGAGTGAGTGATTGCTCGAACTCAAAGTGATGTAGCCCGTAGGCTTTATGGTCGAGTGAGTGATTGCTCGAACTCAAAATAAGATTAGCCCTTAGGCTTAGTAGTCGAGTGAGTGATTGCTCGAACTCAAAGTGATGTAGCCCGTAGGCTTTATGGTCGAGTGAGTGATTGCTCGAACTCAAAATAAGATTAGCCCTTAGGCTTAGTAGTCGAGTGAGTGATTGCTCGAACTCAAAGTGATGTAGCCCGTAGGCTTTATGGTCGAGTGAGTGATTGCTCGAACTCAAAATAAGATTAGCCCTTAGGCTTAGTAGTCGAGTGAGTGATTGCTCGAACTCAAAGTGATGTAGCCCGTAGGCTTTATGGTCGAGTGAGTGATTGCTCGAACTCAAAATAAGATTAGCCCTTAGGCTTAGTAGTCGAGTGAGTGATTGCTCGAACTCAAAGTGATGTAGCCCGTAGGCTTTATGGTCGAGTGAGTGATTGCTCGAACTCAAAATAAGATTAGCCCTTAGGCTTAGTAGTCGAGTGAGTGATTGCTCGAACTCAAAGTGATGTAGCCCGTAGGCTTTATGGTCGATTGAGTAATTGCTCGAACTCAAAATACGATTAGCCTTTAGGATTAGTAGTCAAGTGAGTGATTGCTCGAACTCAAAGTGATGTAGCCCGTAGGCTTTATGGTCGAGTGAGTGATTGCTCGAACTCAAAATAAGATTAGCCCTTAGGCTTAGTAGTCGAGTGAGTAATTTCTCAAACTCGAAATGATGTTTCCCGTAGGCTTAGTGGTCGAGTGAGTGATTGCTCGAACTCAAAATAAAATTAGCCCTTAGGCTTAGTAGTCGAGTGAGTGATTGATCGAACTCGAAGTGTTGTAGCCCGTAGGCTTAATAGTCGAGTGAGAGTTTGCTCGGACTCGAAGTAATGTAGCCCGTAGGCTTAGTAGTCGAGTGATGATTGCTCGAACTCGAAGAGCTGTAGCACGTACGCTTTATGGTCGAGTGAGTATTTGCTCAAACTCGAAGTAATGTAGCCCGTAGGCTTAGTAGTCGAGTGATGATTGCTCGAACTCGAAGAGCTGTAGCACGTACGCTTTATGGTCGAGTGAGTATTTGCTCAAACTCGAAGTAATGTAGCTTGTTGGCTTTATGGTCGAGTGAGAGATTGCTCGAACTCGAAATAAGATTAGCCCTTAGTCTTAGTAGTCGAGTGAGTGATTGCTCTAACTCAAAGTGTTGTAGCCCATAGGCTTAATAGTCAAGTGAGTGTTTGCTCGAACTCGAAGTAATGCAGCACGTAGGATTTATGGTCGAATGAGTGATTGCTCGAACTCGAAATAAGATTAGCCCTTAGTCTTAGTAGTCGAGTGAGTGATTTCTCGAACTCGAAGTGTTGTAGCCCATAGGCTTAATAGTCGAGTGAGCATTTGCTCGGACTCAAAGTAATGTAGCTCGTAGGCTTAGTAGTCGAGTGAGTGATTGCTCGAACTCGAAGAGCTGTAGCATGTAGGCTTTATGGTCGAGTGAGCGTTTGCTCAAACTCGAAGTAATGTAGCCCGTTGGCTTATGTACGGCTTGATCTCGTTGACTTTTCGGTTGGCAGTCCCCGATTTATGGGGTAATGGTCAGCCCTTGAGCCTGTTTGCATAATAGATCACGAAATAGAGGATGGATTCTAAGATATGAGATATCGGTGAAGGGGAAATTTCTCTTTATGTAATTATACATGTGTTCATGTTTTGTGCTAGGGATCAAGAAAACTACACGAGCATGGTTCGCTTTGACCATTTGGGTCTTACAATTTTTCCTATCAAAACCCTGTTGTCATGAAGTAACTTCCTTGCATCGAACTTGACAATCGAACTTGATATATTCGACGCTAATGCCCCCCAGTATTCGAGGTTGATTGTAAAGAGGCCTTAGATACTGTTGAATTGTTCTAAGTTAGCACGATCAACGGTTGCCTCATTAAAAAACTTGCCGAAAAACCCATTTGGGATAAAACCGGTCTAAGAGAAAAAAAGTGCAATGCGTGCTTTCAGGACTAAAGGCTTCGGGTTGGATAATCCATCCTTGTTCGTGGTCGAACTCCTGCAAGGGTTAGTTTCGAAATATAAATGAACATGGGAGGGTCGTACCTTAGCAGTAGTATCGTTTTAGGTGCGACACATTCCAATTGCTTGGTAGTTGTTTGTCGTTTATCACACCGAGCTTGTAGGATCCTTTACCGACGATTTCGAGAACCTGATGCGGTCCTTCCCAATTAGGACCCAGTTTCCCTTCATTTGGATTTCAGGTGTTGAGGGTGACTTTACTTAGCACTAAGTCCCCGATTTTAAAATATCGAAGATTGGTTCTTAGATTATTATACCTTTTGATCCGTTGTTTTTGAGAGGCTAATCGGACGAGAGCTGCTTCTCGTTTTTCATCCAATAATTCTAGGCTTGTGTCCATCGTCTCGTTGTTTGACTCATTTGTTGCATATCAAAATTTGATGCTAGGTTCTCCAACCTCAACCGGGATAAGAGCTTCGGCGCCATAAACCAACGAGAATGGTGTCGCTCCGGTACTCGATTTCGATGTTGTGAGGTATGCCCATAGGACTTCGGGTAGTATTTCTCTCCGTTTTCCTTTAGTGTTGATCAATCTTTTCTTAAGGTTTTGGATGATGGTTTGTTGGTCGATTCGGCCTGTCCGTTCCCGCTGGGATGATAAGGTGTTGATAGGATCCTTTTGATTTTGTGGTCTTCGAGAAATTTGGTTACTTTGCTTCTGATGAATTGTTTTCCATTGTCACATACAATCTCGGATGGCATCCCGAACCGACATATGATGTGGTCCCAAATAAAGTCTATCGCCTCCTTTTCTCTAATCTTCTTGAAGACCTGTGCTTCAACCCATTTAAAGAAATAATCAGTCATAAATAAAATAAACTGAGCCTTACCTGGGGCCGATGGGAGGGGGCCAACGATGTCCATTCCCCATTTCATGAAAGGCCAAGGAGATAGGATCGAGTGGAGAAGTTTCCTGGGTTGATGAATCATGGGTGCATGTCTTTGACATTTATCACATTTTTGAACAAACTCCCTTGCATCTTTGTCCATATCGATTCAATAATATCCTGCTCTGATTATTTTTCGAACTCATGAGTCGGCACGGGAATAATTTCCATAAGTGCCCTCGTGAATTTCACGTAGGATGTAGTCTGTATCTCCCGGTCCCAAACATATTGCCAGTGGACCATAGAACATCCTTCTAAACAGTGTTCCATCATTGGATAAGGTGAACCGTGCAGCTTTTGTGCGTAGAGCTCTTGACTCCTTTGGG